>JAMPIV010019535.1:0-90000 GCA_024509875.1 Oreohelix idahoensis | reverse complement strand
TAAGAATGCGGGTTTATTTGTAAATTCCTAAGTTGCCCAGTACTCGATCTGTTACTTACAGTTGTGGAATATCTAAGTCCAATGTCTCTTTTTCTTTCTGGCTGTTAGGAGTCGCTAGTCTGACGTTTGCGCTGCAGTGTGTGTACTGAGTTTGATTTTATTACATTATATCTCACAATCTTCAGTTTAAATTGCATCAACAGAGCGGGCAAAAATTCAAACTAAATTATATTTTACCAAATTTTAACTTCACTTCAAAAAACATATCGCTTCCTATCTTATACGGTTTACGAATACGGTCAATTTTAGACAGCTAGCTTGTGGAATTTCGCTGGGAATGTTGTGAAAGTACTTTAAACATGGGAACACCTCATTTTTAAGTGCCGGAAGAAAAGGGTAGTCCGCAATTTACTTAGGTGAAAAATTATCTTCCCGCCTCTACCACCTAGAGATATAACAAATGATCGTCTGGGATCTACAGGTAGATCAAGATTGACCGGTGGCCTATGGGCAATGAGTAAAACATATATTATCAAACATGTAACCTTAGCAAGGAAGCTGTTTCATAGACTATACAAATATCGCTATATAATCTGTTTATAGACCTGCTTTCTGGAGTAGACACTGTAGATGGAAGGTATCTAGCCTTTATTCTGGATTAACCACTCCACAGAATGTATACGGATAATTACTTGAGAAGATATTGGCGAGACAAGTAATGAACCACCTTGAAAATGCGAACATCCTCCCTGAAACCCTGGGCAGTTATAGACCAATAAATGTGTCATGTGATAACGCTGGAACATTTGCGTACGATGTATATGAGGGTTTCCAGGGTAAACAAGAAACGGTGGCTGTGGCAATTGACCTAGAGGGTGCTTACAATAGTGTTGACTTTGCTACCTTGATAGACTGTAAAGGAATGTGGTGTAAACCCTTGGCTAACAAGGTGGATAGCAGCTGCCTTAACTGAGAGAGCAATTGCATTTCGCTTGGGAACATGGACATCAGAACCAATGCACATTTGCCCAGGATTACCCCAGGGTTCTCCATTATCACCGGTGCTGTTTAACATCTATGCAGCAAAAATAGCTGCAATCCAACCAACAGGTTTGGGACGAACATTAACTTTTGCGATGACTTGCTCATTTACAGGACTGTTTCAGATAGAAATGAAATGTTTAAAAGCATACATGAGACACTTCAAGCAGTTTCTAAATGGTGATGGGTCTGTAATCTGTGGTAATAAATCAAGGTGCGGCTTCTCTGCTAGAGTAAAGGGCAGAACCTTCGCTGAACATAGCAATAACAACCTCCAGCATGAGAATGGAGGTGGAGGCAGTTACTGCTGCCTTAAGATAGCTGTCTGAGATTTTATTAACAAAGGCAGTTATAGTATCAGACTCACAATCCATGCTTCGAAAGGTCCAAAATGGTTGGCTTCGACATGAATGGAAAACCTCCATAGAAGCATCGAATCTTCAAGAACTGATATGGATCTACTGTCCTGGTCACGCCGGGGTACGTGGCAATGAAAGAGCTGACAGACTAGCTTCAAGAGCACCCATAACAGGTTCATTGACCATGGATAGGGAAGAAATACTGAGGGCGATTCATGTTCGTCTATTAGAGAATGACACTGCAATCGATGAATCATCAAGGCTAAGACTGCTGGAATTTGGCATCAAACGTAAGACCAGCAGGGATGGACGTATGAGAGGACGCATCCGCCGTGTATACAATCAGTGCGCAACAGGTACAATTAGCATTCATACTCTTTGACATTTGCTGAGGGAGACTGAGCACCTATGGGTTTGCCCTGAGTGCAATGACGTCGATTCTGATTACCATTAACATTAACCACTCCACCTTGTTATCAATTAATAAACTGGCTTTTCACTATGGGATGATTTGAGTTCGGCAACCTGAGCGGTTGAATAATTTACGATAAAAAGAAGTGGGATTTCAAGTCAAGATAATATTTCCCATTAGTTATTACAAGTCACTATTTGGTGGGAAGTTTAAAAGTGAAGTGTTTAAAGGCACAATTAAAAAAAAAAAATTTCAAATGAAGAACAAAGTATGATCCGTTTTTTTTTTTAAATTGTTCGAAAATTAATAGAAGCTAATTCTAAAATAGAATGAAGAGTAAGGAAGTCCATAGCATATACTGCCGCAGGTAGTAAAGTGTTAGAGGCTTCACACTACTAGGTCTCAGCTGCATGAGATGGTGTGACCAGTTCCCTTCCTCTCTGCCCTTAGCCTACCCGAACTCAGGAGCAGAGTCACGTACCCATTTACATATAGGACCAGGTTTCAATCCCGTAACCGGGTATCGTCGCCGCCAGCGTAAAGCTTTTTATCCGCTTAGCCAGTCGAACGATCACTAATAACAGAATGGGCAGCAGAAAAAAAAATGTGAAGCCATTTAAGCAGAAAGAACTTCGGAAAATTAACTTTAGACAGACACATATTCGAAAGGTTACATTTAATTTAAAGTAATAAGAAACAATTTTTATTAATGCACTAAAATGCAATAAATATGTTTACATAAGTTTAACCACTTAACGTAAAGCTCACGTGAAAGATGATCACTGCTAAAGCTATATTTAAAAGCAATAAATCATAAATTTAAGTGTCTTAAAGAAAATATATTTGTTTAACAGCACATTACTATTTATCATTGCGTCTTGCCACTTTGAACATAAAACGTGATCTGTTTCTGTAATTTATTATTTCCCTTACCATAAAACTCTTTCACTAATAGAGTTACTTCCACTTTGTTTTACTCTGTTTTCATTATTTTAGAAAATAGGCTGGGCCAATGCCAATCAAAACTTGATAAATTAAAATGTACAAAGAAAGGGAGCTGCGTGCAAAGTTTCAGTTGTCTACGATGTTAAAAGGTAGTGGTTTTGAGAGTCAACGATTTGAAACATCCAAACAACAGGCATGCCAAGTTAATAAAAAAAGTGTTTAAACAAAGACAAAGGAGTATATAATCAGAAAACGTCTTTCACAACCACTTCTGCTAGAGTAGGCAAACTTTATCATCACTCCAAATAGAATTCTGTAAGTGTATAAGCAGAGGTGAGGAGAAAACGTCGAAAGGAGCACCAGGAAAATAAGCAGCTGAGGGCTGCCACCTCAGGGGCGCATTCCCATAGTCAGTTATGACTGAAGGGGCTATTATTATTATAAGTGTATAAACAGGTAAAGCTAGACCCATAGCAGATACTGCCGTAGGAAGTGAAGTGTTAGAGACTTCACCATACTAGGTCCAGCATCGAGAGGTGAGGTGACCAGTTCCCTTCCTCGCTGCCTTTTCCTTTCCTAACTCAAAGTCAGGTACCCATTTACAGCTGGATAGACTGGAGCGTGTCGGTACCGTGATTCGAACACTGCACCTTTGCCGCTAGAGACCAGCCACTCTAACAACTCTGCCAATCGGACATCTCAATCTTTCGTACATGTCATCGAAGCTCACATTTATAACCTTCTTCACATAACATAGTTAAATTACTCACAGACTAGAAACATCCATATAACCGTCTTATTTTTCAATGAACGATCTATTTTCTTAGCACCATAAGTATTATGGCGCCATCATTACAGATGCTCATGAGTCTGTGCCTTCAAGTGCAATGACGTTTAGGGGCTATCCATAAAAGACGTCCACAGGAGAGGGGGGACGGAGGGGTATGTAAAAAAAACTAGACACTGTGGACATGGGGGGGGGGGGGGGGGGGAGGGATATTTAAATTAAATGTGGACGTCTGTGACAGACGAACTCATCCGTCCTGAATTTGTTAGGATGATGGTGAGAACCCTCTCATAACATCGGTACCCCTGAAGTGTTGGATGAGATGATACGACTCTTCGTAACGACCCCATGGATAACATCAAGGCCCCCGAATATTGTAACCTTTCGTCAAACGGGATTTTTCTTTTCACCTGGACTCATTAGCTATGCAACCTTTCCACGCAGATTGGCAACACGCTGGCTGATTGATATGTTGACAGCTTATCTACCGTCCATTCTGGTCATCGCATTGATTTAAGGAGAGGCTAAATCACGCCCATGGACATCTCTTGAGCAATCATATGCAGTTATTTTCATTAACTTGGCCAGAGTGCCGGCCGGTGGGGGCGTTGCCAGCATCAAACAGAATGTAGCGGCACACGATCAAACAGGCACTGAGAGATCTCAGGAAAGACTAGCGCCACGATCAAAGACAGTAGTGGTCCCTGACGAGCGACGCAAGTTCCCTGCCGGTAATTTCGCATCTCCGTGCCACACGCAGAACCGATCGCAAAGAAAGCGAACGGGTGTGGTGAAAAATTCTAATAACCTTATATAAATTAGAACATAAATGTAAAGCCGAACGAAATAATACGATAGGAAGAAGAATGGAGAAAGACCAGTGCTTTCCCAGTATAGATAACGCCTTCGTGGTATAACGCCGTAATGGCTAACACAAGATTTCTACTTGTCCAAATTGGTTCGTTCCTAAATAAAATGCTTAGGCTTAACGATACGGCGATAACCGTAGTTCTAAAAATAGAATGTGTAGTAAAATCTTCTAGACGACCTTGATTTTTAAAAAAACTAACATTAGTGCAAAATCGCGCACAAGGTTAGCCTTGGAAAGACAGACGGGCTTAAAAGAAAAAGCAGAGAGAGATAGACGGACCATGGAACACAGTAACGCAAGCCACTCGCAGTGTGTCTAAAAATAAACCAACTCGCAGTGTGCATGGCCTAATTTTTTCAAATAAACAGTGATGAAAAAAACTAACGATACGATGTTAGGTTTAGAAAACAGGTTTAATTCCTATTAGGAAACCTGATATTTTACGTAGGGCTCCTGACTTTATACTAATAGTACAGTCGTAAAGAATTGAACAGGTTACAGGATGAGAGTATCTCCGAGAAAGACTAGCGACCCACGAATATTTGTTAAAGACAGTAGTTCTAAAAAGTCCCTGACGAGGGGACGCTAGGGGTCCCTGCCGGTAGATAATTTCGAATATCTCCGATGCCACACGCAGAAACGATCGCAGACGAGAAGCAAGATAAGGGTCAGTTTGTCATAGATGATAATACAATTCTGCTTGGGGGATTGGAATTTCCCTGAATCATTAGGTTTATGGTTGAGAACATAAATGTAATAGCAAGAACGACGAAATAATAGCGATACGAAAGAAAGAATGGCGGAGAAAGACAGTGCTTTCCGTATAGGATAGGACGCCTTGGTAGTAACGCCGTAATGGGGGGAGGACAAGGGATTTCTACTTGTCCAAATTGAGTTTCGTCCTAAATAAAATGTTACTTAGGCTGATCGATACGGCGGATAACCGTAGTTCTAAAAATAAAGAATGAAGTAGTAAATCTTTCGATTTGATTTTGGGTGAAAACCCCCCCCCCCCTTATATGAAATTAAAATAACCAAATATTATATAATTATAAATAACAAGGTAATAAAATTGAAAGGACTTAGACGTCCCCTTAAAAGAAAAAGGGAGTGAGAGAGGGTTAAGATGACGGGACCATGCGAACACTGTAGGTGGGCAATTTTACTGCATGTGTTCTAGTTTTAGAAGTGAACTCGTAGTGTTTGCATGGCTAATTATTTCAGATAAAACAGCGGGTGTATAAATACGAATGGAAAGGATGACTTAGCAAGTTCAAAGAAGTTTGAAAACATGTTTTGAATTTGGTGAGTTAACAGAATAGATTATTTCTTACGTAGGGGCTCGGCGACTTATAGACTAATCAGTAAGTCGTTAAGGATTGAAATGCTTCCGGAGTATTAGAAATTTAATAATACACTTAGAGGATTAAAGACGGGGGGTCAAGAAGGACGTAGTTTAGACTACGCCACTTATTTATTAGGTAATAGGCACACAGTGTATTGTCAGAAGCGCGAGAGATTACGAATTGCGAACCTAAAAAATGCGTGGGATCTAAAAAGTGGTACAGTTTACAATTGATGAGAATAAAATCGAGTAAAACGAAATAGAACATAGATACTGTTCAGGGCGTGTAAGGTTCAATACTGCTATGCCAATGGAATTCCTGAGTCTGTGAACATCAAAGGCTATTAATTAAGACCAGGCAAAATAGCATAGAATAGCCAGTCGCTATTGAGGAAATAATGGCAGATTGGTCTGAAATTTGGTAAGTAAGAGATTGAGAGTAGTGGAGTCAATGCATCTATGAGGTGATGATCAAATAAGGGGGTTTCCTTGAGAAATTCCAATGGTAAGCGCGGTAGAAGGATATATAAGGTATTATGCGAAGACTCAATCATATGGTGTATCGTTGAACTAAATATAGTATCAAATGGTACTTGTGGGGCAGAAATAGTCACTACGTGTATTAATGTGTAACTAAATCTTAGTAGCGGGACGCCATATGTGGGATTGACATGTGATGAGTTCCAGTGCCTTTGTTAGCATAAAGTATTAACATTATACTAGAGCCTGAAACATGCGACGGCTAAAGCAATGTGTCAATTTGTGTGGTATTTGTCGCCTATAGAGGTCAGGTGACTGTAAGTTTGGTCAAATTACCAATCTGTAGGTTTTATAATGTAAAATGACTTGAGTCACTATGATATTTCATACGGGGAGGGGTGTTGTCTGGTTAAAAGCAAACATGAGGCACGCGCTTGGAGTTTGCTCAAAAAAAACCAGGAGTATATGATTGGAGAGTGGAGTCAATTGGAATACCGAGTATGCTGGCAGGATGCAATAAAATGTAAGGTGAGCCATAATAAAGGGATTCCGATCTGTATGAAGGTCCTTGTTGCACCAGCTAAAACAGGGGCAGAGCACGTTGCAGATTCACCATATAGGAGATGTACAACTAGTGCTAATGATTGGTCACAAGAAAGCTAGCTAGCAATTTTGGGGGGGAGGTATTAGCGCTGAACGTTAGTTTGTTTTTAAATGGAGTAGGGCGTAATGTAATTTACAGTTTGCTCGATAAAGATGAGTGGTAATTAGGAGCTAAGTGTAAAGAATAAATATTGGGGTAGGACAAGCTGAATTGTTATGGTCTTAGTGTAGGGCGAGGTGTGAGTTGAGGGGGTTTAATGGAGAGATGGGATACTGGCAGGGGAAGTTTTTACGGCATGGGCAGGGTTTCATGGCTTCCTCAGACTATTTCGAGAGAGCAGGGATGAGGAAGAGGGAGGGTGGACATGTTCGGAAAAACTGGTGTGGATTAATGGTTATGGGGAGGCATAGGAGGTTTCGGGAGGTTGGGCGACTATTTAAGGTAATGGAAGGTGGAGGTTCGGTTGAGGTTACCACAACGACACACCCTGTGCGCGGAGGTGATGGTAACAGGAGAACTATAAAGAAAATGTGAAGGAGCGGAACGGGGAAGTGATGATGATGCGCTGGTAACAGGGGGGGGAGGTGTGACATGGAAGCGATGGGTGGCGAGCGATAGAGGTGTACACAGGTGGCCCCGCATTAGGTTCTCTAACGATGGGTTGGGTGAAAGAGGTACATGACCTATGACCTCCACACCACTGGGGAGCATATAAAATTTAAGTCCAGATTTCTGCTGGAATGATTAGTAGAGTAGTGCCATCGAGAGCGTTAAGGATATATCACTATGTAATTAGTTGTGGAATCGGGGTAATGCATAACTCAAGCAGGATAAAAAAATATGCTTAAGTGGAAAGTGGAGGCCAGTACTTAGGGGTTTAAACTAGGTGGAGGCTAAAAAAAATGGTAACTTATTCTGAGCAAGGCTGAGGTTGGCTATGGGTCATTTAGGAGAATATAAAAGGAGGGATTTTATATTGCAATAAATGGAATAATTCCTGGACTTAAGGGGGGGGAATTACAGGTAATTGGTTAATCAACATATAAATACGGGAGAAGAAACATACTCCTCAGTTATAATCACTTTTGGGGGTTGGCAAGGGGGATAGAAAAGGTGGTAAGCCCGCTAAGGGCAATGACGACAACTACTGAAGTGGGTTTTTGAATTACTGGCATCTAGAGGCTCAATTGAGAGGTTAGTGATGCATTAATGAACTGGGCTAGGTAACAAAAAAAATATTCGTTCATTCACTGGATGTATTGACGTATGCACTCATGCATACAACAGACCACAGGGGTGTCACCGGGCGAGTGATGTAGCTCCAATAACAGCACGATAATTACCTACCCAGGTTTCCTATAAGAGCCAGCTATATAGATAGTTACCCATTGGGGGAGTAACGACTGAGACATAATACATGGATTAACAAAGGTTTTCGAAATGGACATTGGGGATAATGTGGTGGAAACAATGGGGGAATCAATTGTTGCCAATGGAACCTATGACAAGTGAATTAGGGGTATTAAACATCCATTACAATACTGATACACTCAAGGGTAAGGGGCAAGGGAGGAATTGCCCTAATGGTATAAACGCGAGGTAATAATACAAGTTGAGTGACCTCTATAGTAAAATGCAACAGGGTTTTGGGGGAAAAAAAATGAGGACCTGCGTGGTGTCTATGAAGATTAGCTAGCACTATCGATTGGGACGAGGAGGGTGGTTTGTCTCGTGTGGACAGGGCATTAAATCATACGACTGAGGTAAATTCAGAGTTAAAATTATAAAGAGGGTAAGTGACACGGGTGAACTCAAAACATGTGTGAGCTATTGGGGGGGCAAATAGTTTGACTAGTAAAACTAATCAATTTGAAGCATGCTTACGGACTACAGATAGTGTATTGATTAAGATTCCTAAAAATTGTCCCATATCTTTCGGAAGGATTCATTTAATTCGCGACAGGATATTATAAAGGTATTCCATTAGAAAATATCACATGGACAGACGGTATTCCTGGCATTTACACTAAGATATTTCCTAGAAATTTTAGGCATACCCATTAACTAATTTTATAACAAAGACCTACGTCATAGATCGAATGTAGACCTGTGACATTAATTTGTTGCGAGATATCTATTAGTTCATTATCGGATGATTGATATAATTTTGTACATGTGGCGTAAGCTGAAATTGCTACGTGCATTAATTATGGTTGTTTAGCAGATACGCGGTTTACAGCAACTGGTCAATGGTTCCGCGTTGGTTGTTCGTGAAAGTACACTATCATACAAGCGTATCATAATCCTAGACATTAAACGAAGTCACATCATACAATTCAAGAATAAGTCTGATTGAGTCGAAATGTGTAGGCAGAGCAAGGTTCTTCTGTAATACAAGCCAAAGCTTATTAGAAACAGAGAGCGGTTCACAGCTGGATCTCATTCCAGTGACACTATAGGAAGTCCCCTAATATCACCATATTTAATACCTCATCCCACCTCACCAACAGCTACAAACGGGGAAAGCCGGAAACGGACACATATACAAAATGCCGATTGCCGGAAAATCCAGGGCACCAAAGAATACATACTCTATGTAACAGTTAGCTTCTGTAACAATATTTGACATGATAAGTCTTCCGAGGATCTGACACAAAGCCAGTCATATGACCTGCTCAGGGAGTAGGTAACCAATTCTTTCACTATGTCATTCCTGGGAATCTAACACAAATGTGTATCAGGTGCATAGAAAAAATAATAACAGATCTATTTTTTTTCACTCCTCTTCGCTAAAACACACAAAAGTTTATCCACAAATGCACAAGCTGTGTTTTATATCAACCAATTGCTAGATAAATTTCAGCCATGGAATTATTTTCTCTCAACTGGTATTTGGCCTATTTAACTATCCTAGTCAATAATTTGAAATGAGTATTCCAAAATATATTTTGGGAATGTTACAATATGAAAGCACTAAAAACCTTCCCACGCTGCTACTGTTTTACAGGGTAGGAGATCCTCCAAAGACTATTGCAGAAATGGTACAGAAGTAAACAAAAGGCAAAAAGAAGCCATAGTCATAAATCCTAAGTACTGTTATGTTGAATCATAAACCCTGAATATTAACACATGCTCATTCCCCTTGTAAAGAGAGATGATATAATTCTGACAAATCTTATGTACTTACACTCATCATTAATTAGGTAGCTGATGGTGTCCTCTAGATCTTGTATGTGTTTCTCACATTCTTGAAGAATAAGAGCCTATAAATAACAAGATGATATAAGATGCTGCACAGAAATTAAAAAACAAAGTTGCAGAATATCTTTGGCATGCAAAATAAAAAGCAAATTTATAAATCTTCTTGCTAGAACAGGATGACAAAATGCATTATCTACTTGGGTTATCTCTACATTGGGGAGATTAGGACAATGGAATACCACTGCTATTTAAAACATACCCAATGCAGGAAGTATAAAATTTGGGTTTCAAAATAAATGTGTATCCTCATGAACCTTAACAAGCAAATACCGTATCATGACATTCATCATTGAAAGAAAGCCTACCCAAGACTGATTTCAAGAACTATCCATGATAAATTATGAGCACATCTGGAAAGAGAAAATAACCCAAGAAGGACGTGAAAAGTGCATATAATAACTACTGAGGAGGGGAGACATCCATACCATCAGCTGCCATCTCCACATTGAAAGTAGACTGCAGGGGGTCTCAAATGTCTTCTATCTTTTGGCTTCATGGTATATTCTGACAGACTCTTTATCCTGTCTCTCAACTTGAGTTCAGACAACCATCTTCCGGTCACTTATCGCGCTGTCGTTCACTCATGCATGAAGTAATTGCTTAGACCCCCCAACTTGAGCTGGACATTCAAGCAGTACCAAATCCTCAATAGATCACAAGTGGAGTTGAGTGATCGAGATCTTAAATACCATTTAAATGCCCATCACCA
Source organism: Oreohelix idahoensis (assembly GCA_024509875.1). Taxonomy (NCBI): domain Eukaryota; kingdom Metazoa; phylum Mollusca; class Gastropoda; order Stylommatophora; family Oreohelicidae; genus Oreohelix; species Oreohelix idahoensis. Next base: position 79,186 of record JAMPIV010019535.1, on the reverse strand, counting down.
TATAGGCATCTCGCAATATTATAGCCCTAATGACAGCAAAAGCCCAACTAACTGGCTTTCTAGTGCGGTATCATGTTTATACAAACAGGCGATATAGGGGTAAGAGCGAAGTCTACATGGTGCTCTAAAAACCAGAATCGCTACATCTTGGGTAGACAGAAGCTTGTTAAGAACTAGGACAGCAGTTCATCTATGTCAAGAAGATGAAATAGCTGATTATCAAACCATCTGCTGCCTTGCAAGTAGGCTGGGGACAGCCAAAGGCTAACGACAGCAAACCAGAATAAAACTGCTTGCTAAAATCAGATGTGCCTGGCCGAAAAGCGCAGATGTAAACTATGACACAGATATTGTCCATTCATAACAAGAACAAACAAAGCAGTTACACTCTTCCATTACAGCATGGTGTTAAAATCTTTTGCTATATGCCATAATAATTTAGCTGTCTAACTCTGATCTCCTCATTAATTCTCTTTTCATTCCTAGCTTTTCCAGGGCAGAAATATTCAAAAGGAAGAAACAAGAGTTAAGTACTACCAGTACCAAGTAATACATTCAATATGAAAACCCTTGACAAGGTGAATGTCATGAAAAATTATAAAGCTTAATGAAGATTATCATTATTCACAATGAAGATTAAGTAGCTTGAAGTCTGTAAAAAAATTCTGGACATATAGTAACAGTATGTATTACTGTAGAACAGAACAGAAAGGAATATGCCCTGTCAAGAGAAGCTCTTCTAGAAATTCTACTCAATAAGAGTAGCGAAGTCTGTGCCAAACTCATGAGATTCAGAAAATAACAGATCAATTTCTACATAGGTATACCAAACATTTTTGGAAACTTCTTCTTTCAGAGTAATTCCCTTTTCTTCTTAGGTTAACTTTGTTTCATTCCCTGATAACTATTTATCTTTGGACTGGGTTTAATCTTTCTCTAATAAGCGGGACGATGGCGCTTAGTCGGCTACCATCTTCTTCACACCCACTCCCCATACTTTGGTTACAGGGTTGACATTTCCTGTTCACTTATGATAATTTAGATGCAGTAACACCTGTTTCCAGGAAATTTGGTTTGTAGAGTCTTGATTCAGCTTTTTTGGTTAATAAACATCATAATACTTACGCAATCGTTAGCGTGTTGGGAGACTAGGGCCCTAAAGGACCATAAAGCATTTCCCCTATTTGTTGAAGATCGGAGTTTGTATCCCTTTCACTATTTCAACGTCTCGTGATGTGTTGAAGCACACAAATGCTGGTGTGAGCGCGGCATAGGTGTGTCTGGAAAACTGGCAAATAATTGTTTGACCAGGAGAGTGGAAGAGAAGATTGAGAGAAACGATTTGTCGTAAATAAGTCTGTCTTTACTCTCCTCCAGCACTCTGTGGAGCATTATATTTAATCTCTACATTTCTATCACTGAGTTTTTTCCACCATCATTCTACACTCTAAACCGGACTACTATTTCTAAGACTCTTTCTCTCAAAATAAATTTACGACAACGTCTAATTCACAAACCACATGGCAGCGCTCACTCACATACAAATCTATCAAGAGTAACAAATCCTCTTATCTTCGAAAGCTTCTTACTGTCCAGCTAAACCCAAATAAACGTCCCTCCTGCGTGGCTTTCCAACCCTTCTAAACTCAACATCTCTAATATCAAGAGATCTTAACTTCTATGCTCCTGTTCTCTGGAACTGACAACCTTAGGATATGTTACTATGTAATGTGCAATATTTAGTAACTCGTGTTTCAAATAACTACGTAAATTGAGTTATCTGTATACAAATGGTGTATTGTATAGAACTAAACTAAGTTTTAAGTATAGGCAGGTGGTTAAAAATGTAAGCTTATCTGTTTAATGAAGACCAAGTGGAGTATACGTCCACAAGAGGGGAGTGGTCACTGTGACGGTATTGCCTCATCTGCTTTGCAGCAGTGTCCAACAGTGGCCTACACTCAAAAGTATCTATTGTAGGCTTCAATGGAGTCTATCTTTACTCTTGGCAGAAATGTAGATAGAAGAGTAGTAAAGCTTCTATCACATGGGAGTCTTCACAGGATATTCAGATAGATGAAAACAATGCTGGCACGTTAATTCTATAATCTGCCGACACTTTTATGAAGAATTTTGCAATGGTTTATTCTAGCTCGTTAAGCCCGCACTGCTGAGTTAATCTCTGGAATTATTATTATTATTGAAGCAGTTCACAAGATTCTCAATCAATATCCCCCACATTTATATGTAGGTCCTATAAAAAGAATAAAAAGATATATATAAAAATATAATAAAAAAATTTAAATAAATATAAAAGTGTCTTAAATATGAAACCCCAAATCTGCCTGGATAGAACGGTTAATATAAAATGAATGTCAGTACTCATAGAAAAATGGGAACTAGATATGTTTATGTAAGTTGGGAGGTGAAGTGAGTGAATGTTCAAGTTTAGCCTTGCGGGCATGAATGCATTAAAAAAGCAGTAATAGCAGCTAATGTCGATTTCACGGGCTATGACTGAGTTGTTGTGAACGAAGTCCGTGGATGAAGGGACAAAGGGTACAGTGGGATTTGTAAAAAGGGGTCATGGGCTAAAAAGGTACATTCGAACAGAGATATGAGCGAGGAAAAAGAACAATAACGTGGTGAAAGTGAAGGCGAAAATGGTTGAAGAAAAATTAACTGAAATAAAATTGTACCAATAAGAATGTGAAAAAGAATTTAAAGAATAAATGCATGAGATGCTGTTCTAATTATGCACATCCTATATTGTGCTTTTCTATGTGATGAAAAATAATGGCCAAAGCGGCAGTCTGCCTGTGTTATTGTGTTATACTCAAGTTTGTGACATAAAAAAAAAATGAAAAGTCGGATATCGTATCTACGTGTTGGAGTTTAGTGAGTTAACAATTAGCTGTGAAAAACGAGCCATGTTTGTCGCTCCATGTGTATGTAATACATATTTGTCAATGTGTACACACAGCAAGCACTTGACAATTTTGGGGGACTCGTAAATGGAAGAGAGGACCCACCCCTAATTTTCTGCAGAATTTCTGACAATTTCGCCGTCTCATGAATTGTTGTTGCAAAATTACATCAAGCGGAACAGAGAACTAGGCCTATTTGTTTGAATCAGGTCACAAGAACTTAATGTGCAAAACTGAAGTCTTCATTTCAGTGATAGTCAGCAATGGTATAGCTGCAGAAGGACTGAATATTTAAGAACGAAAAATAGTTTAATCACTGGAGGAGAGGCGAAGGGACAGTTTTGACGAAATCGACAGTGTTATTTTGGAAAGTAGCACGAAGAAATGAAAAGGCGGTAATCAGTCCTTGTTTACCTCGGCGCACTGATATTATGTTATTCCGCCCCGTGGTTTTGTGGTGTCCATCATTGAGCTGTAACTGCAGGACTCCAAGCCTGCACCTATCTCAAGTGGAGCAGCGGACACAGGAAATTGTTAAGTTAAGTTTATTATTAATTTTGTAAATTTCAAGTCTTCTGTTTACTTGACTTGTGCGTCTGTATATTTTCTGTATATATATATAGGCTATACTTCTTTTAATTAATTTATTTGATTATTTATTTCTTCCTTGATAAGGTTATTGCCCGGAACTATTAGGGTTTTTTTTTATTTTTTATTAATTCCATTCTTTCTTCAATAGCATTTTTGCAGATTAATTAACGTTATATTGGAACCCTATGGATCTGTTATATTTAAAGGCGTACTAAACTTAGTTTATTTTGATATTAGTTCCTTTTAGGACGACAATTTTGCTGCGTCATATCTAGACTTCCTTCTGTCTATCACTTCTACAGTGTACTCGAAACTTATGTTATTTTTATATTAGCTCTTGTTATTAGTTAAGTATTCATATATTCATTCCTGTTTGCCCGTGCTGCAGGGTGCACGAGTAGAGCTCTTGGGTTACTTCACTGTCCAGTGTTTTGTTTTTGTTTCGTTCATATTGTGTGGTAGTATTTAATTTCAATTTCTGTTAAAGGGTGATTTTGAGTGGTGAGCACAATCCATCTTTCTTCATTGAAGAAATTTGCCTTGTGTCGTCTTTAATAGGTTTTGTGAGACAAATTGCGCTGTAGGGAACCCAATCTGTCTAAGATTTGGGGAGTTGTGAAGCCTCGTGTAATTTTGTGGAGCAATTGTTGGCGTTAGTTGTTTGCGTTTAGTTTGTTTACTTATTGTCTTGTATAATAGTCTTTCTTTCGTGGTGTTTTTCTGTTGCGATTCTCAGTCCTTTGCTCTGCTATCCGTGTATATAAGTTATTTTACGATATCCTGTTTTTTGTTCGTTTGATAGGTTTGGGTGTAAATATAAGGTCTATTCTTACTTTCTTGGTCTATAACTTCCTCTCCACTGGCCTATCAGTTGTTGTAGTGTCGTGTGTTCTGTGATTATCATTTCAATCATCATCATACCATTTGTGTTAACATAAGCAGACACATTTTATTTTGGTCTATTACAGTTTGTAATGCATACAGATTGATACAAGAGATTGACCCAGTGTGTAAACCCAGTGTGAAGAGTTATCCTAAATCTGTTGTGTATGACAGACGTCCTTCATATGTGCAGGGGTATCCATTATAATTTTCCAGACACCATTTGACATATCAGGTGGTATACATTTTTTTTCCCTCTCTCCTTAATTGTTTTTTGGTTGCATTATTTGTTTATAGTTATCATAGTTGATAAATATTGCAGGATGACTAGCCTCTTGGATTTTATCACCAAGGGACAGGCACTTGGTAAATCAGGGGATGAACTTGAATTATGGGCTGAGACTAAATTTGCGGATGCTGAGGAACGGAGGGTACGCAATGAGGAAAGAGATCTAAGGAAGTTAGAAATTGAGACTGAAAGGGAAGCAAAGAAGGAAGAAAAACAAGGAAAGCTGAAATCGAGGTAGAAGCTAAGAAAGAAGAAACAAAGAAAGCTGAAATTCAAGCGAATAAAGAAATTACTTTGAAGAAACTGGAACTTGAGGCTGCGAGTTCTAGACCAACTACTAAGGAGTCTACTCGTCCTTTCAAGCTACGACTCCCATCCTTTGTTGAGGGCGTCGATATGATGGACGTGTATCTAGAAAGGTTTCAACAAGAAGCAGTATCTTGGAAGGTTAAGAAAGAAGATTGGCCAAGTCTGCTCAATAATCTGCTCACCGGAAGAAGTTTACAATGTGTCTTTGCATTGCCAGTAGAGGATCGCATGAATTATGACACAGTGAAAGAGACACTTCTTCGAAGATTTAGACTGACAGCTCAAGGGTACCGTGAAAGATTTAAGGAGGCTATTCCTACAACAAGCAATGACTTTAGTGAGTTTATTGCTGAAATCAAGTTGCTGTTCAATAGGTGGATTGAACTATCAGGTATTGTGAAGGATTTCGATGGGCTAACCGACCTTATGTTACAGGACAAGGTTCTATCGTCTTGCAATCCAGAGTTAGTGGCTTTTCTACAAGAGCGAAAGCCAAAAGATATAAATATTATGTCAGAGCTAGGGCAGCAGTATGTCAATGCGCACCCGGGGAAGCCGATTCACAAGCAGACAGCTGCTGAGACCTTTCCAGCTTGTGTGGCTCAAGACAAAACTGAAAAGAAGCCATACATACATCCTCGGGCCCGCAGCTTAGACAGATATGTTGATAAAGATGGTGGAAATAGAAGATGGAATGGGGACAGAAGATATTCTCCTAAGAGACAGTACCCTTCTTTTGGGTCAGGCTACAGTAGAAGGGGTTGTTATAAGTGTGGCTCAAGGCGTCATCTATCTTATCAATGTGGGAGGGACCCAGAGAGGTGTCCCTTCAACCCACAAAGAAGTCCATATGCCAGCCCAAAGAAAAATTTTAATGGCAGTCCAAAGAGAAGCCCGTACAAGCGCCAAGAGACGGATTCCCACTGCCCCAATTGTAATGAGAAAAGAAACAGTCGAAAAGAGAGCCAAAAGGAAAACACTGAGCATGCAAATTCAGCTACTGTACTTGATACATTTAATAGCGAGGAGTGTGAGGGGTGCAGACCATTGTTCGAGCCTGATGGCAAGCCTATTTTAATATGTGGCCATACTTTGCCTTGCCTTTCATCAGTTGATGGGAATGGAGCCTTAACTTTACATAAGGGTTTTGTGGAGAATAAACCTGTATCTGTTTTGAGGGACACGGGATGTACGACCATTGGCATTAGGAAGACATTTATTAAGGATACGTATTATATTGGAAAGATGGCAAAATGCATTACATTTGGTGGTAAGGTCGAATACTATCCATTGGCGATTGTGCAGATCGACACCCCTTTCTTGTCGGGTAGAGTTCGAGTATGCGTCCTTGATTCTCCCATCGCTGATCTCATTATTGGAAATGTTAATGGGGTTCATGATTGCACCAGTCAGGATATTGAGGAGTGGGAAAATGGGCATGATTTGGTTGCTAACGCAGTAATGACGAGGGCTCAGACTAAGGCTGATGATGCAAATATTATGATATCGCAACCCAGTAATATCCCTTCGGTGCCTACGGTTGCTGGAATTACAGCATCGGATTTTGTAGACATGCAGAAGAAAGACATTTCACTTCTGCCTTTGTTTCAGTTGGCTGAGTCCAAGAACATACGGCATACCAAGTCTGCTCGATACTGGTTTGAGATTAGGAACTCCATTCTAATCAGATGCTTTGCAGAGCAACATTCAGTCATTACACAAGTGGTTATTCCAGTGGAACTGAAGAATACAGTGTTAAGGACAGCACATGACATCCCTTTTGCGGGTCACATGGGTATTGCGAGAACTCGCTGTAGAGTGTTGTCCCAGTTTTACTGGCGTGGATACAATAAGGATGTGAAGGTTTACTGTCGGTCGTGTAAAGTGTGTCAGAAGACAAGCCAGAAAGGAAGGACTCCCAAGGCACCATTAGTAGCAACAGATTTGGCATTTCGCCCTTTTCAGAAGGTTGCAATAGACATTATTGGGCCCCTTCCAGTTATGTCTGATCGGGGGTATAGATTTATTCTAACATTGGTTGATCTATGTACAAGGTGGCCTGAAGCATTGCCAATGAAATCCATCACATCAAAGGATATAGCGGAGGCTCTAATGAGCTTATTTAGCAGATTAGGATTTCCTGAAGAGATTTTGTCTGACAGGGGCCGGCAATTCATTTCAGAAGAGATGAAACACATATCTAAACTGTTAGATATAGCCCAAGTGTTCACCACCCCGTATCATCCTCAGAGCAACGGGGTCTGCGAGCGGTTCAATGGAACACTGAAAAGAATGCTAGGTAAGGTTACAGGAGATTTTCCACAGTTGTGAGATAGATACCTACCGGGAGTTTTGTTTACATACAGGGAGATGCCACAAGAGAGCACAGGATTCTCACCGTTTGAGCTAGTATTTGGCGCAAATCCTCGGGGTCCAATGAAAATTTTGAGAGACTTACTGACCGGGAATTATGCTGATGATAGCGTTAAGTCAAGTTATGAGTATGTCATTGACTTGCGAGAACGCATAATTACATCATGTTCGATAGCACGTGAGGCATTACAGACAGCGGGTGCAAGATATAGAGCATACGCCAATAGGAATAGCAAACTTGTATCCCTCAGTCCTGGCAGCGAGGTATGGTTGTTGCTACCTACCAAAGAAAATCACCTGCTAGTGAGCTGGCAAGGTCCATTTCAAGTAAAGAAACAGATTACTGATGTGGATTATCTGATATTAGTCCGAGGGAAGGAGAAGATTTTCCATATTAATATGCTAAAACCATATGTAGTACGTCCAACTGAACTGGAACCAGTTGTGAACGCTGTTCTTGATAGTACAGTTACTGTACCTAGTGCAGCAGTCATCGAGGAAGATGGAGACAAAGGTGAGGAGGTCAATCTCCAGATCCCACTATTGCCATTGGTTGCTTCAGAATCATGGGGAGATGTAGAGGTCTCTGCATCTCTACCACAGCATCAGAGGAAACAGGTGAAGTCACTGCTGTGCGAATTTCAAGATGTGCTCACAGATATTCCTGGAAGAACTGATTTAGTTGAGCATGATATTAAACTGACCTATGGAGAGCCCATCCGGGTGAGACCATATCCTATTCCACTACATTATACTTCTGCTGTTGAAAAAGAAGTGAATGATATGTTACGCTTAGGTGTTATCTCCCCATCTGAATCATCATACTCATTTCCCATGGTCATCGTGCGGAAGAAGGATAAATCCCTACGGATATGTATAGACTTCCGCCGCTTGAATAGTGTCACAGTGATAGATGCGGAACCTATGCCCAACCAAGAGGTCCTCCTATCCCAAATAGCGGGGGCAAAGTATTTTACCAAACTAGACTTATCGAGGGGGTATTGGCAAATTCCCTTAGCAGAAGGCGCTAGGCCACTTACAGCATTTTGTACCCCTCAGGGTCTTTTTCCAGTTTAATTATATGTGCTTTGGACTGGTGAATGCCCCTGCAACTTTTGTGAGAATGATGAGAATGCTTTTGAGGGGACAGAAGGATGTTATCACATATATTGATGACATTTGTTTGTTTCATGACACGTGGAATGAACATGTAGAGGGATTGAAGTCACTGTTATCATGCCTTCGGGTGCATCACCTTACAGCAAGACCCAGTAAGATTAAGGTGGGGTTTCAGGAGTTAACATTTCTGGGGTATGTGGTAGGACAGGGTGTTTTAAAACCAGTTGATCAAACAGTTGGAAGAATTTTGAATTTGCAACCTCCGAAAACAAAGAAACAAGTACGTAGTTTACTCGGTCTGATAAATTTTTATCATAAATTTATCCCCAGGTTCTCTTCATTGTCATCAGCTCTAACATCACTCACTAAAAAGGGCACGCCAAACAGAGTGGTCTGGACTGAAGAGTGTGATAGAGCACTGAGGAACATCAAAGCTGTATTCTCCAGCGAGCCCATTCTTCTACTGCCAGACTTGGCTAAGCCTTTTGTACTGAGAACTGATGCTTCTGCAGTGGGCATTGGTGCGTGTCTGATGCAAGAACATGATGGGTTTCTACATCATGTCATGTATGCCAGCAGGAAGTTGCTTCCGGCTGAAACGTGATATGCCACTATAGAGAGAGAGTGTTTAGCCATTATTTGGGCTGTTTCCAAACTCTCTAGGTATTTGTTAGGATCTCATTTTGTACTGGAAACGGACCATTGTCCTTTGACTTTTCTTAAGTCATCTAGATCACCAAATTCACGTTTAACAAGGTGGTCGTTGTTGTTACAACAGTACAACTTCACTGTTTTTCCTATTCAGGGTAAATTAAATGTTCTTGCAGATTCGTTATCTAGATTATGAACACTTGCTTGTAGTAAATGGGTGTGTTTCTTTTTTTTAACCACCATTTCTATGTAGTATTTGATACTTGGACATGAGTAATGTTGTGTCAACTGTATTCTGCATGATTTTTGTATAAGCTAAGTTCTTATCATATGTTGTGTATCCAGCACAGGGTTATAGAATAGATATTCTCCGGTATAGTAGAATTTGGTGAAATTGATGTAATGTATCACCTTTAATTTTGTGTGTAATTAGAGATGCATGATTTTTGCCATATAGTTGCTGTTGTATTTTTCTAGCAACTCGGTTCTATTGTAATTTTTTTTTTTAATTTTATTTTTGTGTTCTCCAGAATGTTATTATTGATTATTTGTAGATGGCATATTTTCACACTGATGCAATAGATTTTGCCCACATATGTAATCAGAGGTTTTGGATGGTTGGTTTCCTGATATCTACCACCCATCCAGTGAAAAACTATGTTTTTCACTTGGAGAGGGAGGGGTGGATGTCACGAACGGTTTATAGAATGAATGTCAGTACTCATGCTCCGGTGGGAACTAGATATGTTTATGTAAGTTGGGAGGTGAAGTGAGTGAATGTTAAGTTTGCCTGCGAGCATGAATGCATTAGTAGCAGTAAGCGCTAATGTCGAGTTCACGGGCATGACTGAGTTGTTGTGAACGAAGTCGTGGTGAAGACTGGGCAGGTGTGAAAAGGGTCATGGGTAAAAAGGTCATTCGAGACAGAGATTAGAGCGAGGAGAGATTACGTGGAGAGTGAAGGCGAACTGGTTGAAGAAAATTAGGAAATATATTTAAGATATTGTGAAATTCTTTCCATGAGATGCTGTTCTAATTATGCACATCCTATATTGTGCTTTTCTTATGTGATGATTTATGGCCAAAGCGGCAGTCTGCCTGTGTTATTGTGTTATACTCAAGTTTGTGACATAAAGTCGTCGGATATCGTATCTACGTGTTGGAGTTTAGTGAGTTAACAATTAGCTGTGAAAAACGAGCCATGTTTGTCGCTCCATGTGTATGTAATACATATTTGTCAATGTGTACACACAGCAAGCACTTGACTATATATATATATATATATATATAATATATATATATATATATATATATATATATATATATATATATATATATATATATATATATTATATATATATTATATATATATATATATATATATATATATATATAATATATATATATATATATATATATATAATATATATATATATATATATATATATTATATATATATATATATATATATTATATATATATATATATATATATATATATATATATATATATATATATATATATATATATATATATATATATATATATATATATATATATATATATATATTTATATTTATATTTATATTTATATTTACAGTAGAACTCCATTTATCCGAACCCCAATTATCCGAACATCCAATTATCCGAACACTTTTTCCAGAAAAGAAAAAAGAAATCAGATGCCACAGTCACGTTAGACTAAAATTCTGAATCTTTTGATGCGGCAAACTTCAAATGTGTGCGAACAATTTGTAGAGAATGGGATGGCTAATGGTCGGTCGCTTACGTACAGGAAGTCAGTTAGATTATAAAGTCAGTTAATATCTGGTTTACCAATCCAGTGTACGTGTGCGTTCTAGGTAGAACACTGGCTAAACAGACAGTTCAACTTAAAATAATTGTGTCTGCTACTACAGCAGAATAATTTTGGTGTACAAGTATTTCTCTGTGCGATATGGCATCTTCCAGTAGGGCTAAAGCATATAAAAGGAACCGCAATGTTTTGTCAATTGAAACGAAAACAGAAATTATCAAGAGACTAGGACAAGGTGAAACTGTGTCTTCACTTGCGAGGATTTTCAATGTTGGGAAAGCTACCGTCTCTGACATCAAAAGTAACAAGGATAAAATTATGAGTTTTGCATCGAAATTTGATAGTGAAAATGGGTCGAAGAAACGTAAAACCATGAGAAATGCGAAAGATTTGAAATTGGAAGAGGCTTTGTATATATGGTTTGTGCAAAGAAGAAGCAAAGGGGAACCTATCTCTGGTTCTCTGTTGTGTGAAAAGGCACTTCAGTTCAACAATCAACTTGACGGTCCTCCTGACTTTAAGGCTAGCCAGGGATGGTTAAGAAACTTTAAATCTCGTCATGGCATACGAGAATTGGAGATTCAAGGGGAATCTTTATCTAGCGATGCAACTGCCGCTAAAAATTTTAAAGAAACATTCTTGGCTTTTTTGGAAGAAGACGGTTATTCACTCGATGATGTGTATAATGCCGATGAGACTGGCTTATACTGGAAATCATTGCCTCAAAAATCACTTGCATCTCAGCGCGAAGCAGCTGCCCCTGGGTTTAAAAAGTGCAAAGAGAAAGTAACAATTTTGGTAGCCGCGAATGCCAGTGGAAGTCATCGTTTACCGGTGCTAATGATCGGCAAAGCCAAAAAACCACGTTGTTTAAAGAATGTGACATGTCTCCCATTGTGTTACAAAGCACAGAAGAGTGCTTGGATGAATAGTGAAATATTTCTTGATTGGTATACAAATCAGTTCATCCCAAATGTGAAGAGGTTGAGAGAACAAGAAAAGAAAACTGGAAAAGTAATTCTTCTATTGGACAATGCACCATCTCATCCAGAGACGGATACATTGAATGCAGTTGATGCAAATTTTAAAGTAATTTTTCTGCCTCCCAATGTAACAGCACTGATTCAACCAATGGATCAGGGTGTTATAGCAAAGCTTAAAAAGATGTACAAGAAGGAAGGCCTGCGTCGTTTATTGTTGGCTGAAGATGAAGAAAGTGTGGTGGCGTTTTCCAAAAAGATTAATCTCAAAGACTGCTGCTATATGTTAGCTGATGCTTGGACCACCCTGTCACAAGATAATCTCAACAAGGCTTGGAGTAGATTGCTTGGGAAAAAAGGAGGAAATGAAACTACTGCAGTGGACACAAATGATGATTGTATAAATGAAGTTGTGGAACTGTTTCAAGCAATGCCCGGATTTTCGGACTGTGACAAAGATGATGCACACATGTGGCTAGAAGATGATAATGATTCTGGTTTTCAGTTTTTAAAAGAATGACGAAGAAATTTTGTCTTTTGTGCAAGAAGAAAACCAAATACATGTAGTGACCGATGATGAAGACTCCTCAGAAGTACATGATGTACTTGTAGATTATGAAGAAAAACCAAAACGTCGACCAAGTCCTGAAGAGGCCTTTATAGCACTAGAAACAGCGATGGCTTGGTACGAGCAAGAAGATGACAGCTGTCCTACACAGCTTCTGCTGTTGAAGAGAATGCGGGACTTAGCAGCCAAAAGGAGACTATCCAGTTTGGTGCAAAAGAGGATTCCTCATTATTTTAAATAGTGGGCTACATCTGTACAAGTATATATATATACGTAAGTTGCGCCTGGTTTTGAATCGTTTGTAATGTTATTTTGAAAACATTTCTCTTTCTTAACAAAAATAATTAATACAAGTAGTACATGCACTGCAGTGTAATGAAAGATTTTGGTGATACAGTGATCTAATACAGTGTGGGTATTATTATTACAGTACAAGTAAATATGTTTTATAGTGTATTTTCCTTGTCTTCTTCTTCTTCCGTCCTTAGCCAAAGACCGACCAAGCAGTCAGAGGCCATCATGCCTTGTGGCGTCTTAAGGGCAACAGCAGATTGATTTTCTCTGTTGTAGTTTCCCATCACGCCTAGCGGCGTCTTTAGGGCAACAACAAATAGATCCATCTGCCGTTGTTTCCGTAATCGGTGTGACAAGCCAACGGGTGATCAGCCCATTGGGCATGTTCCTTGTGATGGTTAATTATTTTTAGAAATATGTGTACATGTACTCGATACATTATGTAATCCAGTTATCCGAACATTTGATTATCCGAACGATGCTCGGTCCCATGGGGTTCGGATAAATGGAGTTCTACTGTATATTTATATATATATATATATATATATATATATATATATATATATATAAATGTGTGTGCGCGTGCGTGCGTGCGTGCGTGCGTGCGTGCGTGCGTGCGTGCGTGCGTGCGTGCGTGCGTGCGTGCGTGCGTGCGTGCGTGCGTGTGTGTGTGTGTGTGTGTGTGTGTGTGTGTGTGTGTGTGTGTGTGTGTGTGTAGTAACTTTGAATGAGACAAACGGGTAGTACATTTAAAAGGATTGAATCGGAGTTAAATTTGTAACATTACAAATAACAAAATTTAATAATCACTTTAAGTTTAACAGTTGGAAAATAAATTGAATAGTTATGGAAAAGGTTTCATCACTTGATTGGAATTTAAATGAATAAAGGAGGTCACCTTTGGCAGCGGATATTGTCACGTAGCTGCCAATGGTAGTTTCTTCTCCCGCTGAGTCAGTTCCTTCCACTCTGCTCTCGCTCGTCTCTGGTCAAAGTTCAGGCGCCGCACGTTCCCAGAACGTTCAAGGAGTAACGGCTAAGTTGGTTCTGTATCTGTCTATACGACCATCTTATGATGGCGTCTTGCAAAACGTCAGTCCACTTCTACCTTCATTTGGTTCCAGAGATAGTACTTTTTGCTGGAACCACCAGTATTTGGTAATAGAAATAGAAACGAAACGCTTTCTGAGTATGGCGTTTTCCGACACAGTTATGTTCTCCCCATTTCTATTCTACCACCCCATGTCAGAATTTACCCTCGATGAGAATTAAATTTAGTCTCTCGGGATAAAACTTCCGTTACGTTTAAACTGAACAGCTTTAGCTTTACATTACATTTAAATGGAAAGGTTAAACGTACAGATATAATATGTTTTACATTTACATCCCCACTGTTTGAAAAGTGTTCACAATATAAATTCATTTATGTTTCATTTATATTTATTCATTCATTCATAACCCTCCACTCCCAAAGGAGCATAGGCCTTCAACAAACACATGCCAAGTCCTCTTGTCACGTGCCATCATCTCAAGTTCTTTCCACGTTCTCCTCATCATTTTCACCTCTGTTTCCAGCTTTCTTCTCCATGTGCTTCTTGGTCTACCTCTGCCTCTCTTGCCCTGGGGGTTCCAGAACAAGGACTGCCTTGTAATGTCATCAACAGGTCTCCTCAGTGTGTGTCCAATCCATCGCCATCGTCTTCTTCTCATCTCTTGTTCCACTGGCACTTGTCTAGTTCTTGTCCTCAGTTCCACGTTGGTAACCTTGTCATACCATTTTAACCCCTCTATTCTACGCAAGCACCCATTTATGAAAATCTGTAGCTTTTTGGTTGTTGTCTTTGTTGTTCTCCATGTCTCAGAGCCATGCAATTGACTGACTTCACATTTGAGTTGAAGATTCTTATATTTGTGTTGGATCCGATTTCTCTTGATCTCCATATATTTCCCAATGCAATGAAAGCTCCTCTTGCCTTTTGTATTCTTATTTTGATATCGCTGTCTGTCCCTCCAACTTTGTTTATATTACTGCCAAGATATGTGTACGATTCTACATCTTGTATTGGTGTTTCTTCAAGTTCAACCCAGTTATCATTACCTGCATTTATTCTCATTATTTTTGTCTTTTCCCTGTGTATTTTCAGATCAAATTGCTGTGACCTCTCATCGAGTGTTTTCAATTTGTCCTGCATCTGATTACGGTTATGGGACAGAAGAGCCAAGTCATCAGCAAAATCCAGATCATCCAACTGCTTTGTCAGAGTCCACTGCATTCCATTTCTGTTGTGTGTTGTCGATGATCTCATAACCCTGTCTATTGCTAGTAAGTAAAGAAATGGAGACAAGAGGCATCCCTCTCGCACTCATGTTCTTATCCCAAACGGTTCTGTAAGCTGTCCTTCGGGAAGAACTCTGCATGTCATGTCTTCATATGTTTTCTTTATTAAATTAATCATCTTCAGGGAAACTCCATAATGCCTCATCAATTTCCAAAGTGATTCTCTGTCTACACTGTCAAATGCCTTTTCGTAGTCCACAAATCCGATGTATAGTGGTGAATTCCATTCCAGACTTTGTTCAACTATTATTCTCAAAGCGGCTATCTGGTCTGTACATGATCTGTTTTGTCGAAAACCTGCTTGTTCATCTCTCAGTTTCTTGTCTATGGACTCTTTTAATCTCTCAAGGATAATGCTGTTTAATACTTTTCCTGGCACTGATAGTAACATTATTCCTCTATAATTTGTGCACTCTTGTAAA
This sequence comes from Oreohelix idahoensis, assembly GCA_024509875.1. NCBI lineage: Eukaryota > Metazoa > Mollusca > Gastropoda > Stylommatophora > Oreohelicidae > Oreohelix > Oreohelix idahoensis. Next base: position 63,627 of record JAMPIV010019535.1, on the reverse strand, counting down.
TTTCCCTTCTTAGGCAACTTAACCAGATATCCTTCCGTCCATTCTGCTGGTATCTCTTCCTTTTTCCAGACTTTACCAATTAATTTATATGACATCTCTGTAGCCTTGTCGATATCTGCTTTGATGGCCTCTGCTTGAATGCCATCAGGTCCAGACGCTTTTCCATCTCTTAGAAGCTTTATGGGTTTCTTTATTTCTTCCTTCCTTTCACCGTTAATTTGTAGCTCTTCTTCTGCTGGCTGGATGTCCGGGGGGTTTTGTGGAGCTGGTCTATTGAGAAGGTCCTCAAAATATTCTGTCCACATCTTCATTTGCTCTTGTATATTGCTGAACAGTTTTCCATTCTTGTCTTTTATGAGCAGCTTGTTTGCTTGTATTTCCCTGTTAGCTTCTTTGTGCTGCTATACAGTTCTCTCATATTTCCTTTGGTTGCAGCACCTTCTGCCTCTCTTGCCAACTGCTCAGTATACTTCCTCTTGTCTCTTTTGATACTTCTTTTTACTTCTTTGTTTGCTTCTGTGTACACTTCTTGAGCCTTGGCTTTGGAACTTCTGGTTTTGCTTGTGTTTAAATCTGCTTTCTTGTTTTTTCTGTCTTTTATCTTATTGGTGGTTTCTGTTGTTATCCATGCTTTTTGTTGTCTTTCCCTTTTCCCCAGTATTTCTTCAAATGTCTCATTCCATACAGTTTTGATTTGCTGCAAATAGTCTTCTGTATTATCTACCTCTTCCAGCTGTTGGAGCACTTGGAATTTGTTGGATACTGTGGCCTCAAATTTGTCTCTTGTTTCTTGATTTCTTAGATGTCCTACATTAAATTGTTGTCTTTAATTTTGCATTTTTGCATATCTCTTGAGTTTCATTTTTACTTTGGCTATCAGAAGGTGGTGATCTGATGCCACATCTGCTCCTCTATATACCTTTACATCCTACAATGATGATCTAAACTTCTTGTTTATGCATATATGATCAATCTGATTTTCTGTTCTATGGTCTGGTGATATCCATGCTGCCTTGTGTATTCTCTTATGTGGAAACATGCTTCCTCCTATAGCCAGTTGATTTGAAGCACAGAAGTTTGAGAATAGTTCCCCATTTTCATTCATTATTCCTAGCCCATGTTTTCCCATGACTTCTTCAAATCCGGTGTTGACTGTATCTATCTTTGCATTCATGTCACCCATCAAAATTGTGATGTCTCTTCTCTTTACTTTATCCATAATTTCCTGTAGTCTAGTATAAAATGCTTCTTTCACAGACTCTTCTTTGTCATTAGTTGGTGCATAACATTGGATGACATTTACATGTATTTTCTTTTTAGCTGTTTTAAAAGTAGCTGTTATTATTCTGTGCCCAACTGCTTCCCATTCATTTATATTTATACTTATGGAAAAGTTTGAAACTTCTATTAATTTAAAATTAATATATTCACATAAACATTTACACTGGTTTAAAGTTTGAAAATTACATTAATTTTAAAGTGAATATGTTTATAGGGACATTTAGACTGCTTTGAAAATGTAAGTATTATACTTAGAATGTACATTATTTCCTTTCATCTTTCCTTCCCTGCTCCATATAGAACCTGGAACTACTTTATGCTTTTAGTTCTCTTTACGAAACTATCAATAAAGCAATCACCAGCCCGTGCAGTGGTGGTTCATGAATCATCATTTTATACGCTGAGGTTGCCAGCCTCAAATGATTTTGACGTCCAATAGCGAGTTTCACACATTAAACTTCACATGGTAATATATACATATATATGTTAGTTCACATGTTAGTAATAAAATATGAAATGTAAATCACAACTTCCGCCAATCCTGGCTACAGACTTCTTTGCTCAGATGAATAAAAGAGACGAATTGTTCTCTTACACGCGTCTGGGATGTCTTTAATTTTACAATAGATTACCCCTTCAGACTCCGTGTTTTTTCAGTTTGCTAGTCCCGGTGTTCCTTATTAAAACCTGAAAGAGATTTCCTGTGCTTTGTAAGTCTTATCTGGTTCTCCAATAAAAGGTCCGGTTAACAAATGGGAATTATGAATCTATTCTTCACTCTGGCGAGGTCTGGTGTCTTGGCGAGCTTGAAATTCACAGTGAGATAAAACTGCGAAATGGTTAGCCTATATTCCCCCTCGGTGTTGTTATGAATCTAATCAGAAAGATCCAATCACTTCAAACATGTCGGAATTGGCACTTTCAAAATATTTCCTACATGGAAAAATTTTGCGAAAGGTCACGTCTCCCATATATGGTAATATGATGTCTTGCATACACTCTCACAAACAAATTTATAGACTCATATTGTCTAGAATGTAATAAATCCATGATTACGTTTAACCAAGTGACCGGTAACGATTGTATCACACTTGTCTGCCTTCATGTGTCACACAGTCAGTAATCTCGTTATCTGTTGTATGAGTACGCAAACTTCGTGTCTTATCGGAGATTTAAGCCCATAGCGCTGACCGATGTACGCGTTAATCTGCCGCGCCTATGACCAAGAATCTGGGTAGCGTCAAGCAAATGTGATATTTATCACCTACAGGGTGATTTGATAAAATCAAATATCTGCTACTTAGCAGAAAAATAAGAAAGAAAAGTGCGATAATTGACAGCACCTAATAAAAATCAGTACCACAAATGTAACGATACTGCCGGAGAGAACCAAAGATCGATAGAGGTCGTCCATTTCGTCACAGTCAATCAAAAGTGGACAAAGGTGGACATGGAGGAGGGGAGGGTCGAAATATTTCAGTATTCCGTGGACGTCTTTTATGGATAGCCCCTTACGTGCTTTTATTTTAAAAAACGTCTGTCGTTTTAAAGATGTGATTATATTCTAGATCATTTATTATAATGATGAGATAGCAATCCAGCGTTCCGAAATAAAAATACAGAATACAGGTAAGCTAGGTGCCACAGTGATTGATTGGCGCGTTACTGCCACAGATGGAATTTTTTTAACATGCTGTTTTATATGGAACATTTCAACCTGAAAAGTATTAGAACAATTTCACGCGATTACAGGAAAGATAAGGTTTGCGTAAAATAGAAATAATGAACTGATGAGACAAGTTCACTAACGTGGAGCTGATGGCAAGAGGCAGACAAGTGCCAGTGGAATAAATGTAAATGATGTTTCTAAAGAAGCAACAGGCAAAAGGTTGTGCATAAGTCTTTTAACCTCGTCATGTAGTAAAAACTGCATCGCTCCAGAAACCAACGATACTTTGACGTAGGCTACCTTATGTAGGCCATCTGAAGTGGTGGCTCAGCATCATCAGATGCCATCTCCTCATCCAAAGTACGCTGAAATGGATCTCCAACGTCTTCTGTCTCTTGTCTTGATGGTGCACTCTGATATATACTGAAGCACATTAAAAACGCACCACCTGTATAATCCAGGAACAGAGTGTGAAATGTAAATATAAGTGTTTACTAGTTTACATATTTGGAATCTTTATTCATTTTCCTATGAATCCATGCTGGTCATTAATTTGTACATTTGATTGTTATGAAATTCATTGCATTTTGTGCAGGCAAGGGAGAAAACCAAAAATGCAACCAATTAAAAAATTCATTCACACTATCCTCAGTATCTGGTATATCCACCGTGTGCTTGCAAACAAGCTTGGCAGCGGCTCCGCATGGAACGCACAAGTCTCTGAAGGAAATTCCGGGGAATCAAGTCCCATTCACGTGTAAGAGCAGCTTCGAGCTGTTGCAGATTAGCTGGAGAACCTTGCCTGTAGACTCTGCGTCCACGCTCGTCCCACAGATGTTCTATAGGGGACATGTCTGGTGATAGGGCAGGCCAATCAATCGTCACAATGTTCTGCTGCTGTAGATATTGCTGCGTAATGCATGCGGTGTGCGCACGTGCGTTATCCTGCTGGAGAAGCTGCAAGTCTGGATAATTTGTCAACGCAGGAGCAACCAATGCATCCAGAACCTCATCTCGATATGTCACAGCATTAACATTTCCACGGAAGACGTGATGAGGCAAGCGATGGTGAAAACTGAATCCTCCCCAAATGTGAATACTGCCACCTCCAAATCGGTTGTGCTGACGAACACAGCAATCTGCAAAGCGCTCTGCACACCGTCGCCAAATCCGCATACGTCCATCAGCAGAGGATATGTTGAATCTGCTCTTGTCTGTGAATAGAACAGCATTCCACTGCAGTCTAGTCCATCTGACATGTTGCTCTGCCCATTGCAGGCGCTGCTGATGATGTCTGTGTGTCAAGTTTGGCCCAACATAAGGTCGTCTTGCAGTAAAGCCTGTATCTCTGAGTCGTCGTATGACTGTCATTCGAGAGACTTGCTCACGTCTACCCACTACTGCTCTTTCTGTTTGACTTGCCGGGAGAGAACGACTCCTTAGGTGACTCAGCACAATATGTCGATCTTGCGCAGGGGTAGTAACTCGTGGTTGGCCACTCCGAAGTCTATCCCGGGCACTGCCAGTGGTTCCGTAACGTTCATTGAGACGTACAAATAGTGGTGCGGTGGCAATTCATCCTTCTGGCAATGGCCCGCGGGCTCATTCCGGTCTTCAACATTCCAATGGCTCGTTGACGGTCGTTTTCAGATAGTCGTGGCATTTCAAGCACATGTACTGGGTCTTTTGTCTCAACGGTTTTTTTATACCGAGTATACTGCCACAACGCGTACACGTTTTCAGGGTCATAGCTGTTGGGAATCGTGCTGCACGTGTAACTTTCATTGTTTTCATGTAGTCTGTAGTCTGTAGTCTGTAGTCTGTATATATATATATATATATATATATATATATATATATATATATATATATATATATATATATATATATATATATATATATATATATATATATATATATATATATATATATATATATATATATATATATATATATATATATATATATATATATATATATATATATATATATATATATATATATATATATATATATATATATATATATATATATATATATATATATATATATATATATATATATATATATATATATATATATATATATATATATATATATATATATATATATATATATATATATATATATATATATATATATATATATATATATATATATATATATATATATATATATATATATATATATATATATATATATATATATATATATATATATATATATATATATATATATACGGCTGGCGGAGTTGTGGATTAAAGTTGCTACCATAAGTGAAATGGGTTCATTTTCGATACAAGACAACAGGAGGCTGAGACGCTTGGGAGTCATGACCCAAGTGGGCCCGCCCCCCTTAGAGTGTAAAGGAGTATACTGGGCCGAAACACTTGTCCGATGGGGGGACTTCTTCTGATGATCAGATTGCCTCCTGTTGTATCGCTCTGTAAAGAGTTTCCTATCATATATATATATATATATATATATATATATATATATATATATATATATATATATATATATATATATATATATATATATATATATATATATATATATATATATATATATATATATATATATATATATATATATATATATATATATATATATATATATATATATATATAAAATTTATTTATTATAAATTTATTTATTTATATTTATAAATATTTATTTATTTATATTTATATATATTTATATATTCATTCATTCATAACCCTCCACTCCCAAAGGAGCATAGGCCTTCAACAAACACATGCCAAGTCCTCCTGTCCCGTGCCATCATCTCAAGTTCTTTCCATGTTCTCCTCATCATTTTCACCTCTGTTTCCAACTCTCTTCTCCATGTACTTCTTGGTCTTCCTCTGCCTCTCTTGCCCTGGGGGTTCCAGAACAAGGACTGTCTTGTAATGCTATCAACAGGTTTCCTCAGTGTGTGTCCTATCCATCGCCATCGTCTTCTTCTCATCTCTTGTTCCACTGACACTTGTCTAGTTCTTGTCATCAGTTCCACATTGGTAACCTTGTCATACCATTTTAATCCCTCTATTCTACGCAAGCACCCATTTATGAAAGTCTGTAGCTTTTTGGTTGTTGTCTTTGTTGTTCTCCATGTCTCCGAGCCATACAATAGGACTGACTTCACATTTGAATTGAAGATTCTTATTTTCGTGTTGGATCCGATTTCTCTTGATCTCCATATATTTCCCAATGCAATGAAAGCTCCTCTTGCCTTTTGTATTCTTATTTTGATATCGCTGTCTGTCCCTCCAACTTTGTCTATATTACTGCCAAGATATCGACACGGCTACAGAGATGTTATATAAATTAATTGGTAAAGTCTGGAAAAAGGAAGAGATACCAGCAGAATGGAAGGAAGGATATCTGGTTAAGTTGCCTAAGAAGGGAAATTTACAAGAGTGCACAAATTATAGAGGAATAATGTTACTATCAGTGCCAGGAAAAGTATTAAACAGGATTATCCTTGAGAGATTAAAAGAGTCCATAGACAAGAAACTGAGAGATGAACAAGCAGGTTTTCGACAAAACAGATCATGTACAGACCAGATAGCCACTTTGAGAATAATAGTTGAACAAAGTCTGGAATGGAATTCACCACTATACATCGGATTTGTGGACTACGAAAAGGCATTTGACAGTGTAGACAGAGAATCACTTTGGAAATTGATGAGGCATTATGGAGTTCCCCTGAAGATCATTAATTTAATAAAGAAAACATATTTATATATATTTATATATATTTATATTTATATATTTATATATTTATATATTTATATTTTTATTTTTATTTATTTATTTATATAATCGCAATATTATTCCTCATGAATCCACTGAGTAAAAAACTGCCTCGTTAACCAAGCATTAGTATTAGACCTCCACATCATATTTAGTTTACTTTTTATCGCAATATACCAAGTTATTCGCAATAATATTCGCGAATGTCGCTATATTCGGAACGGCGCCGGTTAGGCTGCAGCTGAGCATCGATCAGGACGCATGCTTTTTGAGCTCTTGTGATTCGATTGTTTTTGGGAAAACTTTGTGTTATTTTTATTTTATTATTGAAAATAAGTGATCATGGTCCCAAATAAGAAGATTGAAGAAAAAAAAACCGAAAAGGAAAGCTGTAAGAACCACCACTGAATTTAAAAAGGCACGTATTTCAAAACACGAAAATAAAAAGCGTCTTGTTGACCTAGCCAAGGAATATGGCATGTCGACATCTACCGTATTTTCTATTCTAAAAAATAAAGGCGCAATAAAAAGTGCTAATGTGGCAATAGGTGTTAAAATTCTTGCCAAAAAAAAAAGGACACAGTTAATTGAAGAAATGGAAAAATTGTTGTTAGTGTGGATTAATGAAAAACAAATATATAAATAAAAAATAATATGGTATGAAATCCGTTTTACAAGTAAACGGTACACATGAAACAAGGGACGTTTCGGGTTTTACCCTTCGTCAGCCACAGTTACGAACAGGTGACAAGGACAAGAACTACATATAGGTGCTACAAAAATCATCGATGATGAGGAAATCGCCAAATGAGCGATACAAGCAGATGAAATGACGGTGATGAGCGAAACGATAACAGTAATAACGCAAGAAAATCGTAAAACCAGAAAGACATGTCGAAACAGGAAAGTAAATAATCGACGAAGCGAAGACAGAAATGAACAACACTATTAAAACAAGTAAAAAATCACTTAGCTGGATCCCAGAAAGAAACATTCAAGATGGCTGAAAAAATGAGGCGTCATGCGGAAGTGACGTATGAGCTAGTGACGGCTGAGAAAAGATAATTGAGGAAACGAAACGAACCAAAGCAAAAACAAGGATAGAAAGGAAAATATCGGCAGATGAAATAAAGTATGAAACAGAGACAGAAGCCACCAGAATTATGCAAAATGATGCTGGACATTCAAGCCAGCAGGAGATAAAACGCCTATTTGAAAAATGAGACGATTCTCCAACGAGAAGCGAGTTCGGTCGTCGCCGGCACATGATAGGAGAGCAGTGAAATGAATGTCAGAGTTACCTGAATGGTCAGGGCTATTGAAGTGAAGGGCCACCGGTAAATGTTTGTCATGATAGATGTCATTCAAGTGCTCACGAAACCTGTCTGCCAGACGTCTGCCAGTTTCACCAATATAGGTCATGTCACACTTCTTGCAGATGATAGCATAAATCAGGTTTCTGGATTCGCACGTGAAAGACTCCCAAATGGTAAATTTACCGTTAGGAAAGGAGACTGACTGCGTTTGGAGTTGTTGTTGTTTTGATGAGTTGATGGGTGGAGATCGGGCACTCAACATCTGATCATTGTTGCCTCTTCTCGTTCCATCTTGGTCTACCCTGTTCAACCTGAAAGTTGGTTATAATTGGGGTATTTAGTGTCATTTTATTTACTAATTTTGTATTCAATTTAAATAACTGTTGTCTTTTGCAGTTGCTGATTTTTATTTATATTAGTATTTGTCAATTTTATTTTCTCTTTTGTATTGTTTCTAGATAATTATTGTCCTTTACACTTGGTTTTAATTTGTATTAGTGTTTGTTCTTTTTGAGTTGTTGTCCCTTTTTTTAATACCTTGTCTTTCCTTGTCCTATGAGTAGTTACTTTTTTTGTTAATGCTTTGTTAGTTCTTGCTGCTTAATTTCTATTTAGTTGGATGATTTTCCTGAAGTTCTAACCTTATATTTTTTTCCTTTGTTTTATGTATATATCTTTTAAGTATTGATTGGGCATCTCTTGGGGCATCTATACTTAAAACCTTATCACCTGTTAAGTCTATATTGTGATTTCTATAGTAAGTTTTTAATTCAAGCCTTTGTTGTTCATACTTTTTACAGTGGATCAGGTAGTGGTCTATGTCATTCTCTTCCTGACATTCTTGGCAGTGTGGTTCTTCTACCATGAAGTATGCTGCGCCGAGTCGGAGACGCCACAGTTTTTTGTTCGATGGTATCTTTAATTCTTCTCTGACCTGGCATGTCCTCGTTGGTTCTTTCAGCAGTTTGAACGCGTGTCTGCCTTTTCTACCTTCCTTCCATGTTGTCTTCCATTCCTCGTTTATAGTTTCCTTCACTTGGCTCTTGATCTCTGACCTTCCCAGTCCTGCTTTTATATTGTTTTTACTTGTTCTTCCCTTCTTGGCATTCTGGTCTGCCAACTCGTTGCCAGCTATACCTATGTGTGCTGGAACCCACACTAGCCTCACACTACATCCTCTGTTCTCTAGTGATGTATTAATTGCTAGAATTTCTTCCTTTATGTCTGGCCGGCTACATTTACCTGGGTGTTCTAGTGCTTGTAGTGATGATAGTGAGTCTGTAAATATCGTAACAGCTTCTGGTAGGTTATCTTCGATTATTTCTAGACTTTTAAGAATTGCTACCATCTCTGCAGTAAAAATCGATGCCCCTTCCGTTACACTGTAGCTCTTTTTTATTCCCCATTGTGGTATTACAACTCCGGCACCTAGTTGCCCACTATCACCCTTGGATCCATCAGTGTAGACGGCCAGACTTTGTTTAGTTAGTTGCTCTATGAACTTTCTACTTATCATTTTGGCTTCCTTATCTTCTATGTTTTGTTTGATCTTTTCAGTAAGTGAGTAGTCTATGATTGGTGTTTTTAGTTCCCATGGTGGTATTTTGCTTCTGTATTTATTACTATTTTCACTTGTGTTTGATAGTTCTTTGAACTGCATTAGGTCTTCTATAGTTCTCCACCCTGTTGGATATCTATCTTTATTTAAGGGGACGTCCCATACACTTGGTTGGTTTTTGACAAATGCTTTATGTGCTGGGTGGGTCACTTCTTGTGCTACTTTACTCCAATAATTTAATCTCAGTTCTTTCCGTCTTAGACCAAGGGGAGGTATGCCGAGAGCTACTTCTAGAGCTTCTACTGGTTTCGATATAAATGCACCTGTAATGGTTCTCATGGCTGCATTTTGAATCCTGTCCAGTTTTGCTTTGTTAGAAGCTGCAGCTGAGTCATAGACTATGCTGGCATAATCCAGTTTCCCCCTGATGAAGGACTTGTAGAACATAAGCATTATTTTATTGCTGGCCCCCCATCCATTACCTTTTACAATCCTTAGTATATTTAGGGGTCCCCTACAGCTTTCTACCAAATTGTCTATATGTTTATTATAATTTAGTTGTTTATCTAAAGTTATGCCCAGAAATCTTGTTGTTGAGGAGGTACATATTTTCTGTCCTTTAATGGTTATATTGATTTTGTTATTTTTTTTAAAATTTCCTTTGCTGAAAATCATACCTACTGTTTTGTTTACATTAATTTGGAAGCCCCAACTTTTCATCCACTCTGAAACTTTGTCTATTTGATTTTGAAGTTTTGTGTAAACATGGTCCAAGTTTTTTCCAGATCGCCAAATGGCACAGTCATCTGCAAATTGTGATACTGCATTCTTTATGTCATTAAATTCATCTGCTAAATCATTTACAGCTATAGTGAAAATTGAAGGAGAGATTACTGATCCTTGAGGAATCCCATTCTGTTGTTCATATATTTCTGACCTATCATTATTCACCTGAACAGCAAAATACCTGTCCTGTAAAAAGTTTTCTAGATACCTATAGGTTTTACCAGTAATGCCAATCTTTTTCATTTTGTAAAGAGCTCCATCTGGCCAGCATTCATCATATGCTCTAGCTACATCTAGAAAGACTGCCACTGTTTTCTCTTTCCTCTTGAACCCTAGCTTTACATCATGTTCTAATCTTACAAGCTGGTCTACTGTACTTCTGTCTGCTCTAAACCCTGACTGGTTTGGGCTATATAACTGGTTTTTTTTCTAGGTAGAATTTAACTCTTTTATTCACAACAGTTTCCAGTATTTTACCTAGTTGTGATGTTAATGAGATAGGCCTATATGAACTTACATCATGGGCTTCCTTATTGGGTTTTAGAATGGGTACTATCATAGCTACTTTCCATGCTTTTGGTATCTTTCCTAAGCTCCAGATTTTGTTATAAAGTGAAGTTATTATGTTTATAGTTCTTTTGGGTACTTTCTTAAGGATTTCATAACTAAGTATATCTTGCCCTGAGGCAGTATTAGATTTATCTTTTATTGCATTAGTTACTTCTTCCTCTGTTATATCAGCATCTAAATAGTTTGTTTCATCTATCTGGTCTGGTAGTTCTTTTAAAAACTGTATCCTAAGTCTTTCTCTTCTCTCATTTTCTTCCTGTCCAAGGCTACTTTTTGCACTGACTTTATAGAAATACTCGGCAAGGGCATTAGCTTTTTCTTTATCTGTTTCTGCTCTCTTTGGTAGTTTGATTGTTGGCATTATTGTTTTCTTATTGTTCCCTTTGATTGCTTTAAGCTTTTTCCATACTTCTCTAATTTGAGTGCTAGGTTTAAGTGACTGACAAAACTCCTTCCAGTTAGTTTCTTTGGCTTTGAATATTATTCTGTTAGATTCATTCCTAATAAGTTTATACTTATCATAGTTTTCTTCTGTTCTGTTATTTCTATATTTTTGTAAGGCCCTTTTTCTTCTCTCATGAATTTCTGCACAGCTTTTATTCCACCAGGCAACTGGTTCTTTATTCCATTGAGTTTCTCTTTTCTTATTAATGTTATTTATTGGTTTAAGGTGTTGTGGCATATTTTTATTTGGTATATACTTTATTGCTATTTTCAGAATTTCATTGGTCAGTGTTTCTGCCCACAAGTCAGTATCATCTGATTCCATGTCTTTATATTCCATCACCTCCAGCTCTGATTGGAAAGCTTCCCAGTTTGCTTTTTTATAGTTGAAGGTAGGTTTCTCTGGTTCTGGGTTTGGAATGACATTTTCATGCATGGTTATTACAATGGGCAGATGATCTGAGTTTATGTCTTGTAACACTTCCCAATTTACATTCGCTAGGTTGTTAGTTGCTATACTTATGTCTATTGCTGAGTCTGCCCTATTAGCTTGTGGATTAATTCTTGTTGCAGATCCATCATTTAGTATTAGTAGTTCATTGTTTTCTATGAAGTCAAGTAGGCATTTTCCTGCATTATCTGCATGTTGTCCACCCCAAGCACAATGATGGGAATTAAAATCGCCTACTATGATTGTTTTGGGGCCTAGTCTGGTGCTTATGGCTAGTATTTCTTCATCTTTAATTGTGCCATCTTTAGCATATACATTTAGAATTGTTAGATTGTTTGGTTCAGCTGCTATAGTAACCTGGATACCTTCTATATTGGTTGTATTAAATACTTCCCAGTCTATGATTTTAAATTTTTCGCTAACTAATACTGCGACACCTCCTCCTCTACCTTCTTTCCTATCGTGTCTAAGTATCTTAAAGCCCTTACAACTATATCTATTATTTGGGTTTAAATGGGTCTCTTGAAGAGCATATATATCAGTATTTCCTCCAGTCTCTGATAGTAGGGGTGTAAAAATTTTTTTAATACCCCTACAATTCCACTGGATAATTCTAAATCTTTCTAAATTGAATTTTAACATCATCTAGTGTACCTTTTATTTTGGTTAACTATTAAATTGCTCTTATTCTGCATTTCCTGTACTTGTGGACCCACTATCCATCAAGTTCTCAAGAAAAACCTTATTTAAACTTATCATTTTATTCCTAACTTTTTCCACTATGTATGGTAAAAGTGCCTCAACGTGTCCTTTGATATTTTCTTCTAGGTTGACCACTTTCCTATTTTCATCCAATGCTACATTCCCTTCTCTCCCTATGTTAATCTCCTGCCTTTCACTTTCCATTCTTTTTAGTATTATTTCACTTTCTTCTTTTTGTTCAGACAGTTTGACTAGTATCATTTCATTTTCTTCTTTCAGTACAGTCAGTTTAGCTATATCCTGGGAAATTTGGTGCTGTATGGCTTTCACTTCTTGAAGCAATGCCTCTGCACTTTTCAGTGCACTTGTGTCATCCGAGGATGTAGTTGAATCATCTGACTGGTTTTTTGGTACTCTTTTATTACTTTCTAACTTGTTCTTACTTTCTTTTGCCATCTGTGACTTAAGCATTTTGACATCTTCTTGCACACTCTTAATTTCTGTTACAACTTTATTGTTCGTATAAGTATCATTTTCTTGTAATTCTTTAATGACCGTTTTGAAAGGGGTTTGGGTTGTTATAGCTACCCTCAATGCTTTTTTGGTCTGCTGATATACTGGGCAGCCCTGGAATTTAGCGCTATGGTTTCCTTTGCAATTAATGCATTTTCTGTTTGCATTATCCTTTTTATAGTCAGTATCTGACTTTGCCTTTTCGCATTGCGTGAAAGGGTGTGCCCCCGCACAAAACCTACATACTGCTTTCCCCCTGCAAGTGTGGCGCCCATGACCAAACTTCATGCAGTTGGAGCACTGCAACACTGGGGGAATAAAGGCGTTTGGAGTACAAAAGGACAGGTCTTACATATGCGGCGTTGGCACGGTTTAGTACCAAAGTAAGAAGGACTAGTTTGTCTCAAGCGACTATGCACAATAATTTCCCTAAAATTCTTATCCCTGCGATATGCCACCAAAGGGGTATCACGAAACAACTCTCTGGTATCAGGACCGGAGTGGAGAATAGGCAGATGACGAAACATAATTTTTCTCACCGCCAAACAGTGAGGGTGAAAAGTTAAGACAAGTTTGAGTCTGTCAGATGTAGTGGTAGGTTTAGCAGTAAGTGCAACCTGACGAGTAACATGACTAATGCGATTAAGGGCATCAGATAAAACTCTTTCAGGATAGTGACGTCGGCGAAAAAAATCGAGCATGAAAAACAGTTGGCTGGTGTTAGTGTTTCAGAATTAATAATGTGTGAAAAAGCAAGGCAGTTATACAGTGACCTTATTAGTGAAAAACCTGGAACCCGTGATGAATTTAAAGCAAGCAGGGGCTGGTTTTAGAAATTTAGAAAAAGAAGTGGGATTCATAGTGTAGTAAGGCATGACCAGTTCTGACCATGAAGCAGCTGAAAAATTTGTTGTTTAATTCAAAACTACGTAGACAGTGAGGAATATATCCCTCAACAAGTTTTCGTTGCGATGAGACTGGTCTATTTTGGAAGAAAATGCCTAAGAGAACGTATATCGCCATAGAAGAGAAAGCATTATCAGGTCCCAAGCCTATGAAAAACCGGATAACACTCTTATTTTGCTCTAATGCTAGTGGGGACAGCAAACTAAAACCATTGCTTGTGTACACTTTGAGTGGATTCATGAGGTGTTTGGCCCAAGTGTGAAAGCCTATCTAGAGCAAAAAAGTTTACCATTACAATGACAATGCCCTTGCACACCCCCAGGCTTGGAAGAAGATTTCATTTGGGGAATACAGCTTCATTAAAACGAAATTTTTACCCCCTAACACCACCCCTCTAATCCAACCCATGGATCAGCAGTCATTGCTAACTTTAAACTGCACACAAAATTCCTGTTTCAAAGATGCTTTGATGTGACCAATGCCTCACTTTTTACCCTCACAGATTATTGGAAACACCACTTCAATATCCTCCATTGTCTGAGGATAATAAATAAAGCATGGGAAGAAGTTTCTTTGAGAACACTGAACTCTGCCTGGAAGAAATTGTGGCCAGATTGTGTGGAAGGCAGAGACTTCGAGGGTTTAGAGCCCGAGTGTGTGGTGGATGAAATTGTGCAAATAGGCACTCACTTGGGATTGGAGATGAACAATGAAGACGTAGAAGAGTTTATATTTACCTCTAAACATAGCTATACATTATAAGAGGGATTTCGTTGGATTACACCAAATGGGGGCTTGAACGGGTTAAACCATTGCTTAAATCCTTCATAAAAGGCAACGGACTAGATATAATGCGTTAACAATTGTTCAGCTCAATGCAACATTGTTCATGACTTCTGGAAATATCTTGTGAATGCTCCCTTAAGGTAGAAGTGTCATTAATCTTCTATCTACATCTCTGCCAAGAGTAATCTTGCACGCAGGTAGATACCCTGAAAGCTAATATTAGATACTCTTGAGTTTTGGTCACTGTTGGACCACTACTGCAAAGCAGGGGAGGCAATCCGTGACAGTAGTCAAAGAATGTATTTCCCGGCATAACAGGGTGTTGTTCATTTCTTTTAGTCTTTTACTCAAACCAAGAGGACACTATAGTTCATAGTGCAGGATGTGTCATTGAATCACATAATGGAACTATGAGCTGGTTCTCCGCATTGCTGAATCAGAAGTTTAATCTGAGGATGTTTTTGGAGAAAAAATGCCAGAGCTAGAGTCATTATAGAATTCGTATTTTGTGGTACACAAATATCTGACCAGAGAGTCATCTCTATGAGTTCACAAAGATCTCTAATACCTTTCTCACATTGTTTCCAGATCTACCGTTTCCTACTTCATGCCACAAAGCAACAAAGTAAGATTTCCTCGTCAATGACAAAGTGGCAGTCAGGTTGAATTCCACAGCTTGTGTTTGTTAAGGAAAATGGAAACATCACATTTTTTATAATTTTTTTGCTTTTTTTCAAAGCAAAGCACTGGCTTGATTTTGTTATTTCTGTCCTTTTCTCTGTCAGCTTCAGCTTGTGTTCAACATTGTTCTGGTGTATTTCTAATTCTTCTTTATCTGCAGACATACTTTTACCTTTGTATGTTCACACCTTACATATCTGTTTTTCTTTGAGGATAGAAAACTAATGTTGAATGTTTATGTTTTTTGACATGCTGGATGCCTTTTTCCTCACAGTGGGTAATATAAAACCTGCACATCTTTCTGAGCTTAAGCTGTTTTTCAAGGTACTGTTTTAGAGGTAACTCAACAGTAATGTGATGGTACTCTAGGAAAAGAGTTGGTGTGTTTCCGCCCTTCATGGAGCGTGACCTCACTAATTTTGTTTGCATTGTCTCCTGTCACAAATGGCTTTGGTACGCCTGTATCAAGAGATCATAACTCCGTATAGAAGTAGTTGAGTCGCATCTGTGAGATACCAAGTGTGTTGAAGCAAAATACTTCGCACACTCTGACCCTTATGGCAGTGCACGCTTTCATCAAGCTCCTTCTCCTCTTATGGAGCATGGATCCATTACTCCAGCTGATAGCCTTGCATTAAACTTGCACCAGATCAGCTTTAAAACAGCGGCGATAGCTTCTTGTTTCTTCGCGTCTCTATGGTGATTCACAACATCACGTGATGACTACGACTAGTTTTATTGGTAGATCAGGAGATGGAATAAAGCAGTGATTGGACTTAGAATAATTAAAATTCAACAAACATTGAAATCAAAATTATTTTTCTGGAAAAAATGTTCTCACAAGAGGGATAACTGTAAGATATTTTGTAGGATGATAGAGTAGCTTAAATAACGTCACTTTAAGACCTCAGGTCAATTTTTGCCAAAAAAGGAGATAGAATAAGGCAGAACTAAGGCGACGTATAGTAAATAAAAGAGAAGTTAATCAAAGTTCTGGTCAATGGGAACGTAGAGAAACATAGACGAGTGTAGAATAGAGATAAGGGTTACATCCTTTTATGTCCTTATGTGGATTAAACTGTCAATATAGAACTGAGCGAGTAGTCGAGATTCACGTGAAAAGTAGGTGAACTGTTTATGAGCGGGAAGACATTGAGTTTTAGATGGTTCGAGGAAAATTGTCTTTGCAAATCAGAAGTTAAGATTTAGTCAGAAAGTTTTAAAATGTGACAGAATGTGCATCGTGTCAAGAGTTAGTCCTCGAGTTAGTAGAAACAGCCTATTTGATTGTTCATCTGTAGTTACAGACTTTACTACTCGCAATGCTCTTTGTACCACTCATGTGATTTAGAGAATAAGATTCATACAGTTCATTTTTGAAATGTGAAGGAGTGCACATCTTATAAAGAGTTAGTCCTCGAGTTAGTAGAACCAGCCTAGTTGGTTGTTCGTCTGTAGTTCACCGACTTTACTACTCGTAAGGCGCTTTTTGCCACTCACGTGTTGTGACAAGTTCAGTAAGGAGAGACATGACAGATATTCGTTGTCTTCTGAAGACTGCGAGTTTTTCTGAACACCAGGTACGTGATGAAATAATCTGTAGTTGAAGTGTCGAAAAAGATAGACTTGTGAGAAACAGCACTGTGGTATGAAGTAGAAAAGAAACTTGGTGGACCTTACATCTCTGGCGGTAGGCCAGCTGCATTAAGATATACCAAGACGACATTTGTGAACTAACTTTGAAGAAGAGACACTCTTTATTTACACAATATTGTCTCGTACGACCGATGAATAGGATGTCACATTGTCTGTCTGAGAGATCCGTCTGGCGGAGGCATGAAAACACATGTGATAATGAGATAATAGTTTCCGCCGGGCCATCCCTGTGTAATTGTTACAGATAATCTGTCTGGCGAGTCAATATTGGCGGAAAGCATCTAGACAGGAAATGAGAAGAGGTCACGCGATGGAATTTTAAAATGTAATATTTTAAAACACGCGGGGGAGAATTAGAATAAACATCCCTGCCCACATAATTTAGAGCTTACGATTGGCGTGATTTGAGAGACGGGATACACAATGGTTTTCATTGAAAAATTCGTCGGAAGTACAATCTCGGATTTGAACTTAGAAGGAGAGATATAACCAAGCGAAATCAGTGTTAAAAAATCAGACTGCATCGCCACGTCAAGCCAGCATTTCACCAAAGCCGGAGAAAGAAGGATCGGACTAAGGATTCTAAAATTATAAGTGACAGATCGGAGGTATTTGGGCAACTTGAAAACTTAAAAGTAAACCCCCATATTTAAATACAAAAACTGGAAACTTAAATTACAGACCAGAGTATTGGGGCAACTTAAAAAAGTAAACCCGCATTTTTTTAAATACGAAGACTGGAGTCCGAAGGAATCTGATCATCCGTCATAAGAGGAATCATACAATTTCCAGACCAGGTGATTCGAAGCATCTAATAAAGTGATATGTCCATTCTAAACTGTGCGAGGAAGTTGTGTTCCCAAAAGTTACTTTGGGATCGTGGTACTAAGCTATCAGACCGTTCGAGGAACGAAGCTTTCAAAATGTGAAGTGTCATCATCACAAAAGAATTGACGAGAAACAGGGCTGCAGGTATCACTCATACCATCTAAGTGCTTATAAACGGGCACAAGCAAAAGGACATTAAAATTAAATATTAATTTTAATTTAAATCCTCAAACCAAGTCTCAATGACGAGAATGAATTTTATTTAACTCTAAAATTCATCATCATTTCATCCCTATTTTAACCTGTTAAAACTAATTGATTATTAAATTTGTTACATGTTATTTTAAAATATAACAATCTTAGTTGACTCAGTTATTGTAAGTGTGAAAGCTTACGTATGAGCAAGACATATATATATATATATATATGTGTGTATATATATATATATATATATATATATATATATATATATATATATATATATATATATATATATATATATATATATATATATATATATATACATATATACTTACTTACTTACTTACTTAGTCGTTCCCCTTCTACCGTGAGGTGTAGAGGTTTGGAAGAGAGAGCGCCAGACTATCCTATCGGCTGTCTTCCTCCTGGCCTGGTTCCATTCTAGTCCTCGATCCTTCAAAGATTGTCTAATGTTGTCCTCCCAGCGGACTCTGGGTCGTCCTCGGGGTCTGGATCCTTGGCTCTTTGTTTCCCATGCTTGTCGTGGTATCCGATCTTCTCCCATTCTGCAGACATGGCCAAACCATCTTAATTGGGACTGTTCTACTTGGGTCTGCAGGGGGTAGGATTTAAGGCCTTGACGTATCGTCTGGTTGCGTACCATGTCTCTTCTTGTTACCCCAACCACCTTCCTCAGATATCTCATCCCCGAGGTCTGGATCTGGCTCCTATGGGCTGCAGTCATTGCCCATGACTCGCATCCATACGTTAAGACTGGGACACAGGTGGAGCGGCACACAGCCATCCCCGCCTTCCCACCAACCTCTCTCCCGCTGAGGAATCCTCGATTTATATATATATATTCATTCACATCTATAGAGCTAATTGTTATAAAAAGGGAATTTCGCTGGATTTACACCAGCTGGGGCCTTGAACGGGCTATAACCATTGCTTAATTCTTTACAAAAGGCGACGGACCGATATAAGTTAACAATTGCCCTGCCAATGCAACATTGTTCTTGACTTCGGAAATATCTTGTGGACACTCCCTTGAGATAGACCCGTCTTTATCCTTCTATCTACAACTCTGCCAAGAGTAATCTTGTGCGAAGATAGACACCTGTGGCGACCTATTTTAGATACTGTTGCGTTTTGGCCACTGGTGGATCACTACGGCAATGCAGGGGAGGCAATCCGAGACAGTTTTAGTAAATAATGTGGATGAGAAATTTTGTGAGCCTAAATACATGCTCATGGACCCTTGAAAACATCCACACACTTGCAGGGATTTTTCCCTGTGGCGAAACATGTTGAGAGCCAGCATTGCACACTAAGCTTGGATGAATCACTTGAACCCCAGTATGTAACTCTGGCTTTTACCTGGTTGGCTGCATGCGTAGGATCTCACTATGGACCCATAATAGACAAGTAGATCTGAGAAGTGGCACTGTATAGGAAGTTACAATTCCTTGGGAGAGCCCAGAACGAGAGCACAGTATTTTAGCTTTGCATATTTGGAGAGCCCCCATTGGATGGCGGGGAATGTACAGCATGCCACGTGCTTTTTCCTCTTAGCTTGTGACTAGATGTGATGATCCTTTAAATGCCAGCCAAGCTGGAGAAACAAATAACAGGCGTTTGACACTTGAGAGTGATGACACAAGTGAGCCAGCTTCTTATAGAGCCCCAAGAAGTTATACACGGCCAAGAAATGTGTCTACCCCGGGGCGACCACTTCTGAATATCAGATTACGCCCAGCTTTAATTGTTTGTACAGTGTCCTATTCATATTTATTGTATCTGTGCCTCCGAGCAAAGAAGATGTTTGGCACTCGACAGTACTTGTAATCCTACTTATATCGACTTCACCCTCTCGAATACGCTGCCAAAGTTCTTGAATGCTTTCACTTGTCTATATCTTTTCTCTCTCTCCGATAACAAATGGATCTATTTTGCTTCCTGTGTCTTTCATACCTTCTGTTATATTGATTTCTATGCTCGCATCTTTTCTTTCATTTTTTTTTTTTTTTCTGGTAGCATGTTGCTGCTTTTGTTTCTCCAACTGTTCGACTTTATCGTGTATCTTATACAGACTTTTGTCAAAGAATAACTCGTTGATTTTTCTTGGGACTTCTATTTGTTTTTCATGTGATTATAATCTAATCCAAATACTGGTTCACAAAAACAACAACCATGAAGTTATATAAATGGGGGCTTGTGTAGAACAGAAGAATTTAAATGTTCCGACAAGGTCACCAATGTAGAGCTAATGACATGAACCAGACAAATGGCCGCCTTAGTACAGGTTTATTCCATTTTCACATCATCTTGTTTTGAGAAAAACGCGTTCAAAGTTTTTAGGTTACTAGTTGAAAATAAGGATATATCACATTAAAACGAAATTGTTCGTGATGATTCACGCTGCTAACTGTAAGATATTGTGTAGAATAAGAGACTAAACTATTTTATGTCGATATATGACCTCTGGTCAATTTTGGTCAAAAGTAGAGATAAAATAAGGCAGTACTAAGGCGACGAAATGTCATTATAATAAGAGATGATAAGATAACACTGGAGATGGATAGGACACATATTAAGAAAACTTGCCGATAGCATTACAGAGTTGTTCTTGTTCTGGAAACCGCAGAGTAAGAGATGTAGGGGTAGATCGAAAAACACGTGGAGACAACAACTGGAGACAGAAATGAAAATGATGAGGAAGACGCATGAAAAGACCTTCAGCTGATGGCAGGCGGCAGGAGCATTTGGCACGTGTTTGTTGAATTCCTATAAAAAAATTTTAAAGAACAGTGCATATATAAAACTTCATTTGTGTTCAATTTATCTGATAATCCTTTGTAGGCAATAAATGTTGTAAACTACTTTTTTAAAATCACTTTTTACTTAATTTTAACAGCTTTCTGGGCTTCGGGAACGACTTAATTTGATTTCTATAAATTCTGATGGGAAATCAATTTTCGTTTAGCGCTTTTCCGGTTAGCACTCGGGTTTTCAAGAACGAAGTAACAGCGCTAAGCTGCCGATTGCTGTAATAGGAATATTTAACGAGTGTCATGCCTTCGTCTCTGTGGCTTTCTCTCTCACACACTCCGCCATCACAAAAAAATATAAAAAATTGAAGAAACTCTTTTATTGCAAAGCTCTGTCGAGACGTTTAGCCATAATCAGATTTGTGAGAGGAGTTGCAGCGATCAATGTTGTTCACAAGACATCTAGCATTTTTACGCAACATTTATTTTACTATAAGCTCTTTTATCCAGTTTACTCGTTCACATTTCACCCTATTACCCAATTTAACCAGGACAGACTACTGGAATAGCTCTATACTGATAGTCACTAGAACACATAACTGTGTCATAGAAACACCATCCCTTCTGTAAAGTAAAATGCAACTGAATGTTGCACATGTAGTCTATTGGCATCTAACACTGAACTATGACTCTTTATACTTCTATGTATGAGTAGAACAATTGTCTAAGAAAATTAAGGGAAACAATACAAATGATAAATTATTATTAAGTGGTTGCAATTTGCAACTCTAAATTTTTATTATTTTACAAAGCAATTTAAATTATTTAAATATTCACTTATGATTTAAGTGAAAATTTAAAAAAAAACATACTTATATTTAGTTTTTAACTAATTATTACTATCTAGAGCATGCACTCTAATCTAACCGACAGTCCCAGTATCTAAGTTGAATTGTGGAAGTTTCATACGTCTAGATAAGGGCACAGCAAGGTACTTTCACCAATACAATGAAAAACTGGATGCATTGCGGACTTGGAAACATTTCAGGGTGTTTCCTATACCGCAGGTGGGGCTAGATTGTATTGTCCCGAATTCCATAGCCCGTTGCGGCATAGCCCATTGCGTTTGTTCCACAGCCAGCATGATGCCCTTTCCGCAGTTTCACTAAGCTTCTTCAGTGCCCTTGTTCTCGACTCTCCTCTCAGACCCAACAGTTTCAATAAATCATACACTGACGCAGCCACGAGCCCTCTTGCACCCACCTCAACAGCCATGACCCTTGCAGTGAACCCATCGTGTCTCAGATCCGCGGCCAGATCACTATACTTTGCCGCTTTGAACGAATGTTGCTCGTCAAATCTGGATTCAAATGGCACGGTCAGTTCAATCATTATAACCTACTGCGATGATGAAGAATGCAGCACTATATCCGGCCGTTTTCGAGATTTTCTTATTCTCTCTGGTTATGCCCCTCGTCCAAGTAGGTCTACCGCCATCTCCCAGTCATTTGCAGAGTCAAGAAGAGATGGCAAACTGCTACCTGATTTACTCGGTTTGGGGTGTGCTGACTTTCCTGCTCTCAGAAAGTATGTATTTGCGGTGCTCGGCCTGACTGTGACGAAAGGGGTTATAAATTGTGGGCACTGGTATGGAGCTACCATCCCTCCTATTTCTTTCCGATTTTTGGCACGCCCATTTTTCTGCTTTTCGTCTTTCTGTAGATATGAGAGCGGGGTATTGACTTGTCATTCTTGAATCTGAAAGGTTTTCTTCCCTTTTTATCGCAATGTTGGTAGGAGATAATTGAGGCATCCACAGCGGCATTTTCTTCTGTTCTGCTTAGAAGTTCTTTGACCACGAGTCAGAAACCCGACACTCAGTTTTGAGAGGGAGGCGGCAAAACGTTCCCGGGTCTTTGACACCAGGGAAAGCTCTTGCCTTTCATGTGTCAACGGATGGAACTTATTACGCCATATAATGACGGTGTTGCGGGTCCTTTTATAATAATAATTGTAGTAGGAGCACACGACGTGTAACTCTGGCCAAGCACACCCAGGTTAAGTCTAGCATACCACGCAAACAGTCAAACAACTCCAAATCTTCATATCAGCACCAAGGCAGCATGGACGAAGGTCAATAGTATATTTATTAGACACAACGTAGCTCCATAGATATACTCTTGATAGAAATAATATATTAAGGCGTCAACTAGACAGTCCATAGTGTCGCTGTACAGTCTGCAACTGGAACAATGTCGAGGACATTTTTATTCATTTTAATAAAGTTCAAACACTCACGTTCTGCAGATAAAGCATTATTCCTTTCTTACAAAACAACTGGCATCATCGCACGGAGGTGTATGGATGATCCAGGGATGGAATACATAGGAATATGACCATGAAATATTGTAATACTCAGGATCCTAGAACACATCCGTCCGCCCGGCTTGAAACACACACAGCGAATCTTCTAGCGAAGGAACTTTCCCTTCTGCAAACAGCAACCGCAGACTTTCGCAACTTGGCCCAAAAGGCAATGACGTATGTAGCGTAGCAAATGTTGCGTAAGTATTATATGTGTTGATAAATGTTCTGTGGAGGATGTCGCATTTGCCACACAACGTTGAGGGTGTTGTAATTCATCTGCTCCTCTCAAGGTATGATAATCCTGGCCTTTGCGGAGTAGTGTGCCACCCTCAGACACCAGGGATGATGAGGCGTAGTAACTTGGTGTCTGTAGTCTGGTTTAAGTGTGATGTAGATGTGTATACAGACAGTGAGCATTACGGACAAGGCAATCCACACAATGACGTCACGTTAACTCACGATGTGAAAAGTCAATGATGCTTGCAACAGCTAGTGACGGTTTTGTATAATTTATTATAAACGCCACAATGACGAAGTGTGTAGACATAAACACGCAGGTACATCATAGGTACGATCAAACAGTCATTATTACATATGTAGACAATTCAACTGGCACAGCAGACAGCATCAAAATAATGTGCATCGTCTGCCTTTTAGGATATCGTAAACCCGCTGTACATGTAGTCAGGTAGTAAACTTCCCCCTTTCCATAAGAGCTAGAAGATATCAACTAGGAGATTAAAGATGGTCTCCTCGATTTGACCTCAACAAGACAGGCATGTCTTTTGAGCGCCACATTATCGTCCTCTATTGTCCAGCAAACAGCAAAGGTATCAAACCTAAATCCATCAACAAAGTTCAGGAAGCAAATAGTCCGTAGGACAGGCATCAATCGATGCGTGACAATCTAAGTGGATCATGAGCTGAGCAAACTAGTCATATCGTAGACTTTAGAATAAGGCAGGCTAAGCAAAAGTCAACATCACAAGATGGCGATAAAGTTACTCAGCCAAAAAAGGGATTCAATTACCTGTTCATAAGGAATTAAATGAATAATCACATATGCCTCCAGGCATTAGGAATAACACAGAGATATATCATCTCAAGATAGGAACAACAATCATGAGGACTCCTTCCTGAATAAACTAAGCGAAGACTAGCACATAGCTACGTCTCGCCTTCACAGCTTCTCAGCACAGACTGACCTGGGCGGAAATCGTCTTAAACAACGCCACAAAAAGGGACATGCGCAGAACACGCGAATCGAATACAACTCAGGCCAATTTACGAAACGAAGAATGTTCTACAATGTTCGACTTAAGACCCATTACCTTAAAAGGAAATGAATCTAGAAACATAGCGATTGCCAACTGTTTTCAAAGAACTGACGATCTGAGCGCTCCATAAATGGACATGACTCAAAAATCGTTCACACAGCTATCGGCAACCCTAGCTATCAAGATAAGACAACTTCTGGACGATAGCTATCAAGATTAGACGACTGTAGAAATAAAAGTGACTACAATTTCATGAGTTACTTCCCATGCATTAAAAAATGAATATAGTCAGAATGCATTGTCAGAATAAGTTGCGACAAGTTTTAAGCAGCAACATTACCGCCACCTCCCGATAAAAAAAAATGTGCAACATTTTTTTTTAAATATCCAAGAGTAAAACCAAAAACGGTTTAACAACGCACGAATTATGCGGGGATAACTAATTGCACTGCCTAATATGAGGCTAAATTGACACATAAAGTGTCTGGTGAGAATATTTCTCAACAGATAAAAAATCTGATTAAAAAATATCGGGGAGGAGCCACCAACACACACTACGCTTGCATGAAAATACAATATAAATATGCAAGTTCATATCAATATAACCAAATAGCAATGTCATAATCTAATACCGCTTAGAATGGATGTACACATCTGATATTGAATGTTAAATATTACATTATCTAAATGTTTAATATTACCATTACACAATGAAATTAAATATAAATGAAGATCAGGACACATCTCCTGTCGTTCCAAAGAAACTGTACAATGTGGAACTCTCCATGTTTGACAATAGAAAGGTAGCTTCTCAGATGAACAATAACGTGCTGAGAAAAAACAAACAATATAATTCTATTTAATAGCCATTATGTTTCATACCATACAATACATTATTATTAACAATTGTGACCGAGTGAACTTTAGGCCCTTATATTAACCACTCAGTCTTCTTCTTATATTAAAGATGGGAAGAGAAGAAGATGATAACAAAGCACAATAGTATGTGTTCACCTAAAGTGAGGACAGATGTGCTAATGTATTGTAGTAATATAGGTGTGTTATGGCTCTGTCGTATATCTAGAAATAGAACATAAGTATTAGTTGGAATCATGTGGGCATCTAGACAGAATGTCAGCCATCACATTATCCGACCCACGGATAGCTCGTACCGTGAAGTGAAAAGGTTGAAGAGTAATAGCATATCGAGTGGATCTCGAACTCTTCAAGTTCTTAGTCTGAATAGCTGTAAGAGCTTTCTGATCAGTTTCTAGAATGAAATGTGCGCCTAGGAGGAATCTTTGTAGTTTGAGAATTGATCAAACCATAGCTAACAATTCACGGTCTAAAACCGAGTAGTTCCTCTCTGCCGCATTTAATTTCCTAGAAATGTACATGACAGGATGCAGAGTTTCAGCATATTCCTGCATAAGTGCTGCTCCGATCCCAGTGGATGAAGCATCACTTCGAAGAACAAAAGTTCTATCAAGAGTAGGTAATCTTAGGATGGGAGGAGAAGAAAATATACTTTTAATCTGGTCTAAGGAAGATTGACATTCCTGAGACCAACGAATCAGATTAGGCGACCCTTTCTTCAACAACGTTGACAGAGGTGCCATTATCGAAGATAGATTCGGAATAAATCTCCCATAGAATTGAATTAACCCCAAGAGACTCCGGACTTGTTTCTTCGTTTTAGGTACAGAGATGTTCAATATTTTCGAAGTATTGTGGTCTTCTGTCTTCAAGAGACCATGACCAACACGATGACCCAAGAAAGAAATTTCACCAAAACCAATATAAGCTTTAGAAGGTTTTGCTGTCAGATTATACTCACGTAGAGTAGACAGTAGGTCATATAAACCCAGATAGTGATCTTCCCAAGAATCACTGAAGAGACAGATATCATCTAAGTAAGCGATGACATCCGAACGATGAGAAAGTATTCGACGCATCATGCGAACGAAAGTAGCAGGGGCGTTCATAAGACCGAAAGGCATTACATTCCATTGAAATAAACCCCTAGGTGTAGAGAAAGCAGTCAGAGGTTTGGCATGATCTGCTAAAGGCACTTGCCAATAACCTTTTGACAAGTCAAGTTTAGTGAAGAATCTAGAATTAGAAAGTCTACTAAGTAGATCCTCTAGTAAAGGCATAGGTTCAGCATCGAACTTTGTGACTTGATTTAATTTGCGATAATCAACGCAAATTCGTATGTTCTTATCTTTCTTCCGAACAATAACCATGGAAGAAGAATATGGAGAAGTCGATGGTTCAATTATGTTTAATTGAATCATTTCATCCAATTCCTTTTCCACTTGTGACTGAAAGTGTATAGGGATAGGATACGGCCTAACCCTAATAGGATTACTGTCGGTAAGAATTATGTCATGTTCTATGACATTCGTGTGACCAGGGATGTCGGTTAGAACATCCTTAAATGTCTGTAACATCGACGAGACTTGACGATGTTCATCAACAGAAAGATTAGGAGAAATGGACACATCTTTCCAAGATTCCATAGAATGTAGTGGAACCACTGGAAGAGGAAGATCGACATCAGAAAAAACAGATTCCTCATCCTGTATGACAGACAGGGATGAGTAATGACCATGAGGTACAGAAGAATCGTCCGTTGCCTGAAAAATAGGCAGCAAATAGTCTGGACGCTCATGAAATTCCGTCAGCATGTTGATATGGAAAGTCTTATGCTTTCCATCTATATCGACCACATAGTCAACATCGGAAATTCGTGAGACTATTGCATATGGACCTTTCCATGCAATCAGAAGTCTATTTTCCCTACTGGGGAGTAGGACGAATGCTTTGTCACCTGGACAAAGTTGTCGTAGACATCTGTTCTTGTTAGCAAACTGCCTTGCTTTTTCTTTAGCAATTTCTGACGAAGCAGTCGCTAGTTTGCATGCCTCAATGATCTTTTGCCTCAGAGCAATGACATACTCATATGAAGATTGAGTGTCATCACTAATATCATCGGCAGTGATGAGATCGTGTAATAAAGACATAGGGCCGCGCGGACGCGCGCCAAAGACAAGTTCAAAGGGAGAAAATCCTGTGTGCTCATTTGGGACCTCTCTATAGGCAAAGAGAGCCGCAGGTACAACCCTGTCCCAATCTTGAGGATGGTCTTCAGTTATCTTACCAAGTAAAGTCTTGAGCGTTCTATTCAGACGCTCAACTAACCCATTAGACATAGGATGATAGATGCTACTGAGAGATCTTTTAATGTGTAAGGTAGACATTACTTGAGACATAGTATCAGATATGAGTTGAGTGCCATGGTCTGACAGTATTTCTCTGGGGAACCCCAAGCGAGAAAATATCAGCCAAAGAGCATCTGCGATATCTGTAGTAGATATGCTCTTTAGAGGGATAGCCTCTGGCCAACGTGTGCACATATCGACACATGTAAGGATAAACTGATGTCCTCTGGCCGACTTTATCTTAAAAGGGCCAATAATATCTATGGCCATTTTCTGGAATGGCCGAATAGGGATGTCAGCAGCCTGGATAGGCGCAGCATGTCGTGGTCCTCTAGATTTGACCTCCTGACATACCTGACATGATCGGCAGTATATACGGATGTCCTTGTTAACAAAGGGCCAAAAGAAAGCCGCAAGGACTCTCGACTTTGTACGGGAAAATCCCATGTGTCCAGCACATTGCGAGTCATGAGCATGCTGCAATATTTGCACTCTCATACTCTTGGGAACAAGAATTTGCGAATGTGCTGACGTAGCCGAGTCTTGTACCATACGTACAAGTACGCCGTTTTTCATTTCTATCCAAGATTTTCTTTGTGTATCCTTATTTGGATCACCTCTCTTCGCAAGAATGAAGAATTTCTTTAGCGTAGGATCTTCTTCTTGTAATTTTATGAACGAGTCACGAGAAATAACCAAGGTACTATCTTGGCTATGAACTTCATTATCATTATTCAACGAAGTTTGTGGTGTTTGTAGAGCTTGTGCTCTTGTAACCACCGCATTGGTAGCTTGCATATTATCATCTTCCCAAGCAGTAATCTGCTGTGGGGTACATTCCCTAACTCCGTTGATACGACCAATAATAAGGTCCGCAATTGGATTAGATAAGATACAGGCATGCACATCTCCCGTAAAGAAAGGAGTGGCAATGTGAATTACAGCAGTAGGATATTTCTCTAGAGTGCCGCCAAATGTGACACATTTGATAACCCTTCCTGTCGCACAGGATGGATCTACAAGCGATTGTCTAACACCAATAGTGGTGCATCCGGAATCGAAAAGTAGTGAGACCGGAGTATTATTAACAAGACCCTTATGTAGGATTAGAGAACCTCTCCCGTCATGTGCAACCGAAGCAGGAAGAGCGGGGAGAGGGTGACCACAACTCAAAGTCGATATTGTAGTCGGTTCGAACAAAGTACTGCATTGGGGGCACTTATTTGCTCTCCCAAAGTCAAAAGAAGAACAAGTGACAGCGTCAGAGTTTTTATTATCAGAAACCTGATTACAGGCTCCCTGAGATTCTTGTTGAACCGAGTTAGCCTGCTGATATCTCTTTTTTTTTGTATTGAGATCTACCGCGACTACTATTACCTCTGAAGTTATCACTGTTGTTATTGTCTCTGTAGTTATTATTGTCTCTATTATAATTATTATTATCATGTCCAAATTGATGTGAACATCTATTTGTTTGGTTTTGAGGTCTACGCGAGGAAAACCCTCTGTTACCATATCCTCTTCTGAAATGCCTAAAATTATTAGGTTGGAAGTAACGAGGACTGTCAGCTCGTCTCCAATTCTTCGACGAAGAATCACCCTGAAATTGATTTCCATAATTTTGACCGTAACTACGGTTACTTTTCTTATCAAAATTTTGTTGGAATCTATGACTAGAGTTTTGACCATAAGGTGCTGCCGAAGCAACTGGCAGACCTTCTTTTACTTTAGAGTTACTAATAGTTACGTGAGGATGCGCAGTTATGTATTGGCTACAGAAATCTTCGATTTCTTTTATTGTTTTAGGTTTACGTTCATGAAGGAAAGCAAGGAACGACTCGTTGACAGAAGACATGACTTTGTCTCTAAGTATTAAGTCCATAAGTCCTTCATAAGTCTTTTCTGTCTTAGACAGCTCCACCCAACGTAAAAAAGTAAGACGTGTCTTTGAAATGAATTCAGAGAATTGCACACCAGTTTCTGGTAACATATTTTTAAATTGAAGACGATAGCCGTCTTCGTCAAGTTGGTATTTTTTTAACAATATAGCCCTGACAACCTCATAGTTGTTCTTGTCAGGCTCATCTACCATACTTAACATACTTAAAGCATCACCTCTAAGTATTTTGGACAAATGATAAACCTGCAATGATTTATCTATGTTATGTACTTTACATGAAGTTTCAAATCTGTCCAAATAGAATGTTATATCGTCGATGGAAGCATTGAATGGTGGTAGGTTAAGTTTGAAAGTGCTTGCATTAGTCTTATCTGAGACCTTATTTGCATCATTAGCATTACCCATGTTCATCACCCTTAATTTCTCAACTTCCAAAGCTAAGAGTTTTTCTTCATGCTCCATTTTTGCTTTTCTCTCTTCAGACTCTCTTTCAAGTCTTTTATTTTCAGCCTCTATTTCAAATCTTTTATTTTCAGCCTCTTTTTCAAGTCTTTTATTTTCAGCCTCTTTTTCAAGTCTTTTATTTTCAGCCTCTATTTCAAATCTTTTATTTTCAGCCTCAAGTCTTTTCTCTTCAGCTCTTGCTTCTGCTTCTCTTTTTTGTTTTTCCATTTCCATTTGGAATCTTTTTTCATCCACCTGCATCTGCAGTTTCTTTTGTTCAGCTTCCATTGCTTTATCATACTGAGCAGTTGCAAATTCTTCTAACTTATCACCAGTCTTTCCAAGCAATTTACCCTGCTCAATAAAGTGCTCAAATGTAGCCATGATGTGTAATAATATGAGTCCACAACCTGAAATAATTAATTATCTTATTTCAAATTTAATTATAACAAGTCTTAAATGAAGCACTTGTTTACTCACAATACACTATATTATCATCCCAATCTCTGTGGGAAACAAGTCTTATATCAAAGAACTTGTGTATAGACCTTTTTGAAATATCATCAATCAACTCTTGATCATAGGTGCACTTCCCATTCAATAGTGCACAATACTATTCATCATTTATTAATCATCAGTGTAGTAGTAATGCATAAGCATAACCCACTATTAAGTGTGAATTAACTACTATAAGTGTAACCAATGACTATGTAAACACTATCACAATGTAAACAATAACAATGTAAACATTACACTGTAAACAATACAATGTAAACAATACAATGTAAACAATAACAAAGATTTAGCAACAATACGAAAACATTCGTAGAAATCAACAGAAAAATAAAGCGAAAATTAAAGAAATATCACAAAAAATGTGATGATATCTACGAGGATATTAGACAATACACATAACACCACAGTGTATAAACAAAAATGTTGTATGAAACTAAACTATAGTAAAGAGGAGGCTAACAAATACAAACAAATCAAAACAAAACTAAAGAATGCAGAAAAATAACGAAAACAATACTAACACATGGCATCACAACTAACAAAAAATTAGCAACAGAAGTCGCTTTGCAAATTCCAGTATCGGAAATTGCACACCCTACAGAAAACGCTCACAATAGATGACCTCTATGACGTGGTATAATCTAAGGGAGACTCCGCCCAACCGAAAACCCGCAGAAACATAAACATATAAATATAAATATACAAATAACATATAAACATATAACATGTAAACAAAAGAATGAGATGAAACACAGAAGACTCAGTAGAAGTATAAGGGCACAGTTCACAAACAAACAGGCCACTTAACTTATGGAACTCCAATCGTCAGTACAGCAAACAGGATGTAATCAGCATTCTGAGATCAAAGATCCAACGTTGATTGCCATCTGTACTTGCATCAAAACAGCTACGACGATGGTTGAGACTTGAGTTTTCAAACGGTACATGCAGTGTACAAGAAGTGTAGAACTCGTCAGCGATGGAACTTGGCCTTCTCCAAAGCAGAACAGCAACAAATCGATTCTCCCGTATGTAACAAAACTGGGAAATGTCACTTTCTTGACTTGGAACAGCAATTGTTGAAAATTCCAAAAAAAGTTCCTGGGCAACGCCGAGTAATTTCGTAACTCTGCACTTCTGTTGTTGTCTTGTAGATGTTGTCTGTAGACTGTTGTAGAGTGCTGAATGAAGCGGGTAAGGGACCCCGAGTATGCTGGTACCAGATCAAACCAGCTTATGGCCACCAAATGTTGCGTAGCAAATGTTGCGTAAGTATTATATGTGTTGATAAATGTTCTGTGGAGGATGTCGCATTTGCCACACAACGTTGAGGGTGTTGTAATTCATCTGCTCCTCTCAAGGTATGATAATCCTGGCCTTTGCGGAGTAGTGTGCCACCCTCAGACACCAGGGATGATGAGGCGTAGTAACTTGGTGTCTGTAGTCTGGTTTACGTGTGATGTAGATGTGTATACAGACAGTGAGCATTACGGACAAGGCAATCCACACAATGACGTCACGTTAACTCACGATGTGAAAAGTCAATGATGTTTGCAACAGCTAGTGACGGTTTTGTATAATTTATTATAAACGCCACAATGACGAAGTGTGTAGACATAAACACGCAGGTACATCATAGGTACGATCAAACAGTCATTATTACATATGTAGACAATTCAACTGGCACAGCAGACAGCATCAAAATAATGTGCATCATCTGCCTTTTAGGATATCGTAAACCCGCTGTACATGTAGTCAGGTAGTAAACTTCCCCCTTTCCATAAGAGCTAGAAGATATCAACTAGGAGATTAAAGATGGTCTCCTCGATTTGACCTCAACAAGACAGGCATGTCTTTTGAGCGCCACATTATCGTCCTCTATTGTCCAGCAAACAGCAAAGGTATCAAACCTAGATCCATCAACAAAGTTCAGGAAGCAAATAGTCCGTAGGACAGGCATCAATCGATGCGTGACAATCTAAGTGGATCATGAGCTGAGCAAACTAGTCATATCGTAGACTTTAGAATAAGGCAGGCTAAGCAAAAGTCAACATCACAAGATGGCGATAAAGTTACTCAGCCAAAAAAGGGATTCAATTACCTGTTCATAAGGAATTAAATGAATAATCACATATGCCTCCAGGCATTAGGAATAACACAGAGATATATCATCTCAAGATAGGAACAACAATCATGAGGACTCCTTCCTGAATAAACTAAGCGAAGACTAGCACATAGCTACGTCTCGCCTTCACAGCTTCTCAGCACACACTGACCTGGGCGGAAATCGTCTTAAACAACGCCACAAAAAGGGACATGCGCAGAACACGCGAATCGAATACAACTCAGGCCAATTTACGAAACGAAGAATGTTCTACAATGTTCGACTTAAGACCCATTACATTAAAAGGAAATGAATCTAGAAACATAGCGATTGCCAACTGTTTTCAAAGAACTGACGATCTGAGCGCTCCATAAATGGACATGACTCAAAAATCGTTCACACAGCTATCGGCAACCCTAGCTATCAAGATAAGACAACTTCTGGACGATAGCCATCAAGATTAGACGACTGTAGAAATAAAAGTGACTACAATTTCATGAGTTGCTTCCCATGCATTAAAAAATGAATATAGTCAGAATGCATTGTCAGAATAAGTTGCGACAAGTTTTTAGCAGCAACAACGTACTTCCTGTAACCCAGGATACCAGTCATCAACAAACATGGTACATATTCGAGCAGTATTTGATATCGACAGATATGTTATGAATTTTACTCATAACAGACGGATTCTTCTTTTTTTTTTTACGAAACACGGGAAACTGTTCCCGGAGTTCCATCATGTTACCTGGCTACTTGGCGTAAGAGCGACTTTGGGTTGCGTTTGAGACACCTGCGCTGTTGAGATGACGGTCACCTAGATTTCTCTGAGCTTTGATGCCAGGGAAATTCTGGAACTCTCTATGCGCAACAATCATTACTCTGTTACGTTAATTCTTTTGTAGCTTGTCGCTTGGAGAATTCTCTGGGTAATTCTTACGACTATTTTGGCATTCTATTCGTAGATGTTAACCCAGGTGTTCGAACACCTGGGGCATATTCCTACTATATAATTGATTCTCTTCTGCTTCTTATTGCTTCAGTCTTAAAAATTCCTGTCGTGAGCGGTAGAGACCCCAGTGCAGTTTGCCAAATAATTAGTGAGGAATATTCTCCACACGTCTCGCACCCCCCGGTTCACATCGACAGAATTCTGAGCCATTATTCTGTGGTTGCCTTCCTGTCTGCATATAAAGGCCGGATAAACCAGCGACCCCTTTACAGCGGGGTATTCCCAACGTACGGCAGTGTTATCAATCCGACTCCCTAATACGGGTTCAGAAATTGTTAACGCCACCACTAAAGAAAGTGGAGTGTCCGTTCTCCACGGCCTCTACGTTAGAGAGCTTAGTCAGCCATACATATCGCGCCAACTCATTAGTAGCGGGCCAACGCACAACGGGATTTAATTCCCCCATCACATTTTTTTAAATCGTGAGTGCATTATTCGCACCCCTTGAGATCCGGGATTGACAGCACTGGTGCAATTATAGAGCCTAGTCCTGGTCCTGAAAGTTCTCTGCAAGAGGAATTTACAGCAGGGTGATTATTTCACGGATTTTATCAGCAGAAACCCGGAGAAGAGAGGGTCATCACATCTCCGACGGCTAGCCGTCAGTAAGCTGTGATCCCAGTGGAGCTTAAGCACACGCGTGCCAAAAGAGTAGTAATAATTATGAGAGTGCACTCTAGAAATGTAGCAGTGAGGAAAAGAGCTCTTAATAAACTGTGGACAGGGACAGTTAGTGAATTTAATAGTTGTGTGCCGACAATACGAAGTCGGCGGCTTAGTTTGTGTAGGAAGGAATTTCATTATTTCAGGGTTTCCTGCCGAAGGAATTAGCAGCATATTCATCCAATATCTTGGGAGTTTATATCTGGATAAAGTATGCTCTTTTTATCATTTCGAATACTAGCCTTGACGGTATCTTGCAGTGATACATGCATTATGTTGTTTTGATGTTTTTTTTTTTGTGATTGATAATTTTGCTTTTACCAACAGGTTCTTTTTTTTTTTTTGGTTGTTAATAAACTAGCTAATTTATTAGCGGGTCTGACGTTCCTTTCTATCCTTACTATAACTGATTGTTTGTGGAGTCACTAATGGGTACTAAACCTTATCTCCAATAACAGAGAGAGGCAGTGTGACAGTAGTTAAATCACAGTCAATGCGTGGCAGGAGGGAGAGTCAGTATCTGTTCTGTACTCCTGATAACTATAAGTCACTCTATCCACATCATCATCATCAGTTGCCATCTCCACAACGAAGGTTGGCTGTAATTGATCTCCAACGTCTTCTGTCTCTTGTCTTGATGGTGCATTCTGATAGACTCTTTCCTGTCCATCTCTTGATGTTGTCTTCCCACTTATAGCGCTGTCTTCCCCTTGCACCTTTGCCTTCAACTCTCCCTTCTGTTATGGTCTTCTGCAAGGTGTTATGTCTTTTTATGTGGCCAAAGTATTTTAGCTGCCGAACTTTGACCTCCCTCATTAGTTCTCTTTTCATGCCTAGATTTTCTAGGACCTCATTATTTGTTTTTATCTCTTTCCATGAGATACGCCCCATTCTTCTATATATCCACATTTCAAGAGCCTCAATTCTTTCTTCCAACTGCTTATTCATCGTCCATGTTTCTGCACCATACAGAAATGCAGAATATATATAACACTTTATGATTCTCAGTTTTAATTTGTGAGATAACTGTTTGGATGTCAGTATATGTTTCATGTTGTTGAATGTAGCTTTGGCCATTCCTATTCTCTTCTTGATTTCTGTTTCACATCTGCCATCTTCTGTTATTATTTGACCGAGATATACGTAGCTCTTGACTTGTTCAAGGATTTCCCCATTTACGCTTATCTTTAATGTGGGTTTATCGTCTGTTTTGCTAATTATCATAGTTTTTGTTTTCTCAATATTAATGTCGAGTCCCATATTCATGACTTATACTGTTCACTTGCTTCACTAGTTCTTGTAACTCCTGTTCGCTTTCAGCTAACAACACGGTATCATCTGCATATCTAAGGTTGTTTATTGACCTTCCACTGATGTTCAGTCCTGGTATTTCCTGTATCTGTTTGAAAATTTTTTCGGTGTATAAATTAAATAGGCAGGGGGACAGCACACAACCTTGTCTGACACCTCTTTTTATGTCTATGTATGGTGAATAATTCCTTCCAGATCTTACTGTGGCAGTTTGCTCCCAATAAAGGTTACTGAGTATTCTTATATCTTTTCCATCAATACCTATGTCATCGAGGCATTCAATTATTTTCTCATGATGGACTCTGTCAAAAGCTTTCTTATAGTCAATGAAGCACATATACATACTTTATTGGACCTCTGTATATTTTTCTGCTAATATTCTTAGGCAAAATATTGCCTCTCTTGTTCCACTGTTCCGTCTAAAACCAAACTGTTCTTCTTGGATTTCGCTGTCTACTTTACTTTTTATTCTTTCCTGTATGATTTTGAGCAGTATCTTAATTGCATGACTCATCAGGCTGATTGTTCTGAAGTCTGAACATTCTGTTGCATTTGGTTTTTTGGGCAATGTTATAAAAACTGATGTCTTCATGTCGTGTGGTATATATCCTGTATTGTATACATCGTTGCATATTTCTGTGATTGTATCTATACCAAAGCTCTCCAGAGCTTCTATCATTTCAATTTTTATGTTATCCATGCCTGCTGATTTTCCTTTTTGTATCATGTGAATGGCATTCTCTACTTCTGATCTGAGAATGTTTGGGCCTTCATTAGAATCTGGTGATGGTTTTTTACCTCTGTTGTCCTCGAATCATTCTTTTACGTATTCTGCCCATCTGTTTGATATGTCTTTCTCATCAAGTAATATTACACCATTTTTGTTCTTGATACAGCTTCCTCCTTGTGCAAACCGCGACCGATTTGATAATTTCTTTATTTCTTCATGCATATCTCTTGTCCTGTGCTTTGCGTCCAACTCTTCTATTTCCTTGCATTTTGTTTCTATCCACCGTTCTTTTGCTTCTCTACACATAGTACGTATGTCATTGTCTATTGTTTTATATTCTGGAGTGTTTTTTGCTTTCTTTCTTTCGGCCATTTTATTCAAGATGTCATCTGTCATCCAAATTTGATTTTTCTTTGACTCCTTTTTAGGTAAATTTGCATTTGCTGATTGTATAAATAACACATAAGGAAGGGAAACCCGAGGCCTGTAAACAGTAAATTAATATTAGACAAACATAAAGGTATGTTTTCAGGCACTCGTAAGAAATAAAGAAGTAGAACACTTGGACAACAGAAAAACAACAGACGTGAGTGGCTTACCCAGGGTTCGAACCCCGTACCTACCGTACGACAACTCCGCCTAGCTATCAAGCGAATTATTTATGTTTATACAATACCAGAAACCTACCCTCTGTTCTATACTACTGTCCTTAAGTCTTCTACTATTTACTGGACCCAGTATCAAGGTCTTTGTCTTGTTTGGACTGACACATACTGTTAATAGGAGATCAACAGAAGTGATTGCGTCATTAAAGGGCTGAGTTGCCCACTGTATACTTCCGGTGTTATCTTGTGTGTTTCGTACTGATATATAGTCAGCAAAGCATCCTTTTTTGGGGATGCCTAGCTGGCCGTGGGGTCAGTGTGATTCGCTTGATAGCTAGGCGGAGTTGTCGTACGGTAGGTACGGGGTTCGAACCCTGGGTAAGCCACTCACGTCTGTTGTTTTTCTGTTGTCCAAGTGTTCTACTTCTTTATTTCTTACGAGTGCCTGAAAACATACCTTTATGTTTGTCTAATATTAATTTGCTGATTGTATGCTTGTTTTTAAGCATTCCCATTTTGCGGTTGCTTTTTCTTCTGGGTTTTCTCTTCTATACTGCTCCATGCTTTCTGTCAATAACTGTTGATATTTATTTTTTACGTCGATTAAATATTTCTGTTTTATATCTGGTTGTTTCAGCGCTGATATTTCTATCTGGGGTTCCTCCTGTCTTCTGTTTCCTGCTCTTTTCAGCTTTATATTTACTTTGATGACGACTGGATTGTGATCTGAATTTATGTCGGCGCCAGGATGTGTCTTTGCACTTGTGACACTGTTCTTAAATCTATGTTTTATCATAATATAGTCGATTTGACTTCGTGTTATATCTCCTGGGCTTTTCCATGTGCATAATTTCCTTGGGTGGTGTTCAAAAAAGGTGTTACACATGACCAGCTGGTTTTCTTCACAGAACTGGATAAGTCTGTCTTCTCTATCATTTCTTGTCCCTTATCCATACTGTCCTACTATTTTCTTGTATTTTCCTTTTCCTACTTTTGCATTCATATCACCCATTACTATCAACACATCTGTTGATTTGACTGGTTTAAGTGTGTGTTGTAGCTCTTCATAGTATTCTTCTATTTCTTCCTCGCTGTGATCTTTAGTTGGTGCATAAGTTTGTAAGATTGATATGTCGAATGGCTTTGCTCTCATTTTTAGTAACATCATTCTGTCATTGTGTGTCCAGTATCCACATACGTATGTTTCTAACTCCTTCTTTATCAACATTCCTACCCCTCTTTCATGTTTTTCTCCGCCTGTGTGTATAAGCGTGTACTGGTCTCTTTTTATATAGCCTGTATCCAAAAGTCTTGCCTCTGCAACTCCCAGTATATCGAGTTTCATGTCTGTTGCTTCTAATATAAGATTGTCAAGCTTTCCTTCTCCGTTCAGAGTTCTAACATTCCATGTTCCTATTTTTAGGCTTCTCCTACTAGTTTTTAGGTGGTGTTTCTCAGAATGCTCCCTTTCAACAGAATTTAAGGAACACTCGTCATTATGTACTTCCTTACTCATTAGAGGAGTTGCCTCTTCCCTGTTAATTTGTACAGTAGATTCCTCCCCAGGGGACAGAGAGTTCTCTACATATCGTTTCTTATCTTGTTGTTGTGATCCCATTACGTTCTGTAGGAAGTACGTGGTAAGGCCCCAATCTCTTCCACGGTGGCTAGCCATTGTCTTTTTCTATGTCCGACACGCCTCTTGTGCGCCACACACTTTACTGTTTCGCTTTGCGAGCCGTTGATCTTCTCAGATTCCTCCGCCTCACTCACCGTCTCAGTCTTTGTGTACTAGGAATGGACATTCCCTTGAGTAAGATTGCTCCTACTCCACTCATGTAGTTTAGCCAGTCAGCCAAGACTGTTGCCCGGGATGTGGCCACCGCCGTACACAAGCGGTATTCGAGGAGCCATACATGAGCTAGATAAAGAGAGGAGAACCAAATAGGATCCTGACTATCCTAAAAAGGACATGGCTGTCTCTCACCGTGAGGTACTATCTCTCTCTCTTTATTCTACATCCACATACACCACCCTAACTCATCTATCCTCTCAGTCTTCACTCAGACCGTGTTTTTCCTGTCTCAGACGTCACACAGAATTGTGTCTTGTCTAGGCAGACACGTGAAAACCACGCGTGACACTGACTTTGCTATTTGCCTTCATCCTTGCTAGATCTATTGTCGCAGCCAGCTCACTTAGCACTTTGTTGTGGCGCCATGTTTATCGCCCTCGCCCTAATGCCACCTTACAAGCTGAAAGCACGTGTTCAAGTGTCTGCCTTTCCTGGCATAGGGAGCACTGCGCATCATCCGACTTTCCCCATCTCACAAGGTTTTGTTTCATACATTGATCTAGTAATGAAGCTGAGCCTAAGAGGTGCCATATGCCATATAACATTCCATGTCAAGGACCTTTGCAGGGCTCTTTCCCATGTGGTCCATTGGCATTGTTGGGCTTGCTGCACTGCTTTTTGCAACCTCTTATCATTCTCAGCTTCTCGTATCTCCTGGACTACCATGTCTCTGCACTCCCTGCTTCATGCCTTGGACCACCAGCGGATGTCTCCATGGCCAAATCCCCGTCTATTTGGTTGTGTGTATCCCATTACCTCCCTCAGTTTGAGCGACTCTTGGGTAGCATCAACAAAGGGTTGAGATATGTAAATGTTATTCTTTTTCTGTCTACTGTCGCGAGGTGGTTAAGATTATACCTGAGGTAAAACAAGTCTGAGTGAAATACGTGATAGTATATATATATATATATATATATATATATATATATATATATATATATATATATATATATATATATATATATATATATATATATATATATATATATATATATATATATATATATATATATATATATATATATAGATAGATATATAGATATATATATATATATAGATATATATGGACAGACAGACAGACAGACCGACAGACAGACAGACCGACAGACAGACCGACAGACAGACAGACAGACCGACAGACAGACAGACAGACAGACAGACAGACAGACAGACAGACAGACAGACAGACAGACAGACAGACAGACAGATAGATAGATAGATAGATAGATAGATAGATAGATAGATAGATAGATAGATAGATAGATAGATAGATAGATAGATAGATAGATAGATAGATAGATAGATAGATAGATAGATAGATAGATAGATAGAATTAAGCATATGTACGTATTAATCTGACCGATATCGGCGACCGCGATTAACCAACTTGGTTGTCGATAATGTTCTCTCAGCCCCTCCTGCAAATGTTTAGTATTATCATCTACAAGGAGTGTCAAATATCTGATCAATTCAAATAACTTCTATTTAGCAGAGAATGAAAGAAAGAAAGAGTGACAAATAAAAAGCGCGCAATAACATCAGTTCCGCAAATGTAATATGAACGTGGTAATCTCGTCATGTAAAACAAATAATTGCAGAAACCACAACTGAAGAGCATTTAATGCAGGTTTTCTGCAACGAAACCAGCATCGGCGATTCCTCCATGCTCTTTAAGGAGTTGTGATAGGAAATGGGGATAACTGGGATTAGAATAACGAGGTGGTAATTAGTGAATAAGGGGACTTGGTCACGCGTCATAGAGGGTATAAAAACCCGTGGTCAGACAGACACATCGTTGACAACAGACTATAACAGACAGCACAGACAGACAGACAACAGACACAAACAACAAAGACAGACAGCCAGACAGACCCCAGTACTCGACAGACACGACGACAGAGTTAGCTGTGACGTGCGTCGGCCCGACGATAGTCTAGATCCTGGCGAGATAGATAAACGCCCCTAGATAGATAGATGATAGATAGATAGAAGATAGATAGATAGATAGATATGATATTCATTACAACAGATAGATAGATAGACAGGAGCTTAGATAAGTACCCGAATCGATAGCATAAACCTTGATAGATAGATAGAAAAAGGTCACACATCACCTACAAATCCCCGTAGCCACCACCACCGTACCGAGTTGACAGCTTTACAGCCTTGAAGCGATAAAATCGCACCCAAGTGCTTTATCATTGTAATTAAGCAGAACTTGAACGCGGGCAGCGATGTACGTCCCACACAACACTGTGGACTGATATCGGCATGTCGCGCCTGCGATTCCCACCACTACAGGAGAGGTTGGTAAAGATCACGCAGATGAGTCACTCAGTCCAGATGAATGTTCTCTCAGCCCCTCCTGCAAATGTTTAAAGTATTAGGCATCTACAAGGAGTCGTGCAAATATCCCTGAACAATTCAAATAACTTCGCTATTTCAGAACTGGAGAATCGAAAGAAAGCCCGAAAGAACGTGACAAAGTAAAAAGCGCGCAATTGTTCCTTTGGAAACATCAGTTATAAAACCAGATTAGCAAAAAATTTCTACTTTCCTAGAAACCGATTAAATTTTAATTAGGCTTAGCTTCGGTAGAGTCGCGTTAGTCATGTAATTTTTAACCAATCGTAAGGCTCAGTATTATTCAGCCGGCAGAAAATGTAGAAGGGACGCGATTTTTCCCCAGCAGCCTAGTTTTAGTTGGAAGGTACGCGTCTAGGTAGTAAGACAAGCAAGTTTGTGCTCATAACGCAGTGGTTTTCTGCATTATTGCAAGTTGAAACCAGTGTTTTTCAACAGAAATTCCAGGGATGATGGCATGTTCTCTTCAAAGTGCATTTTTGTGTATTTAAACTCTATAAATTCGAAGTCTGTAAGTAGGAACTAATTACTATACAATTATTGACATGTCGAAATCGAATGATTGTTGCAGATTTAGAAAGGGAACAATGGCTGAAAGATTTCTTTTCAAATGTACATGCAGGATTGATTTGTTTTGATGAAGCAATAACATATCAGGAGGAGATATGGCAATTTTATATCCTGAAGAGGCAGAATAATCCCTATTGCACTACTGATATGCACTTACTTGAAAATATGGCATTATGAACAAGAAAGAATTTCCTAAGAATAGAACCAGAATGGTTATAATGAAGTTAGAAACTCATACAGCGGGATTTTGAAAAGAAATATGCTCTGAAGAATAATTGTCATATGTGTCTTATGAAGTTTTGCCATGTCGACTTGTAATTACGTTATAATTTAATAAAAGTCACCTTTATACTAAAGGCAGGTCGTCACTCATTTGCTTTGCCATACATTCATGAGAGGAAGGAAGGAAATATAAATGAACCATAACTGCTGTTGCTGTTTAATTGCAGAGAGTGTTAGATCTAGATTTACTAGCTTGACTGCTAGAGTTCGCAATTTCTCCCTTACAGTCTTACGGGATTTTACCAGGTTCGGGGATTATCCTCTAAGGTGTTGTATTAGAGCAGATGTGTTTTATTTATATGATTTACCAGCAAGAGCAGTTATGGTTCATTTATATTTCCTTCCTTCCTCTCATGAATGTATGGCAAAGCAAATGAGTGACGACCTGCCTTTAGTATAAAGGTGACTTTTATTAAATTATAACGTAATTACAAGTCAACATGGCAAAACTTCATAAGACACATATGACAATTATTCTTCAGAGCATATTTCTTTTCAAAATCCCGCTGTATGAGTTTCTAACTTCATTATAACCATTCTGGTTCTATTCTTAGGAAATTCTTTCTTGTTCATAATGCCATATTTTCAAGTAAGTGCATATCAGTAGTGCAATAGGGATTATTCTGCCTCTTCAGGATATAAAATTGCCATATCTCCTCCTGATATGTTATTGCTTCATCAAAACAAATCAATCCTGCATGTACATTTGAAAAGAAATCTTTCAGCCATTGTTCCCTTTCTAAATCTGCAACAATCATTCGATTTCGACATGTCAATAATTGTATAGTAATTAGTTCCTACTTACAGACTTCGAATATAGAGTTTAAATACACAAAAATGCACTTTGAAGAGAACATGCCATCATCCCTGGAATTTCTAATTCTTCAACTTGAATAACTTTCATGCAGAAAACCACTGCGTTATGAGCACAAACTTGCTTGTCTTACTAACTAGACGCGTACCTTCCAACTAAAACTAGGCTGCTGGGGAAAAATCGCGTCCCTTCTACATTTTCTGCCGGCTGAATAATACTGAGCCTTACGATTGGTTAAAAATCACATGACTAACGCGACTCTACAAGCGAAGCTTAGCCTAATTAAAATTTAATCTGTTTCTAGGAAAGTAGAAATTTATATGCTAATCTGGTTTTTATAGCCTGTTTCCAAAGGAACAACTATGTACACGGCTACAGATGTATGATGTAAAGTAGTGACAGCTCGGGTACAATTGCCATTTGTTGTACGACTGCAGTTTGCAGAAAAGACGAGACTAGATCTATTCACGACGGAAAGAGTGTCGATGTCGAGCAATGCCCAGTTATGTTGTTCCAGCAGTTCATCCAAGAAAAACTGGTATGTAAACCTTGATAGTTAACAAAAGTCACGATAGTCGAGAAACTCGTGTTTTTACAGCAGCAGTCAAGTTTCGAACAAAAGTGTAGAATTAAGGCAGAACATTTTACCAACTAGCTTCATGACCAAGTGAGATTGTATGCTGTATGAATGTACCAGCGTAGACGTCATGTGTATCCTTATCATCTTTATAACCCGGCACGGGGACTGCCAGGTGTAAATATGTTATTTTAACAGCAATAAAGGAATTGATGGTCATCTATGACTTACCCAGTCATTGCAGTCATCGTAGTTTGTCTATTAACGCAACAAGACCAGCTATAACAAGAGAAAAGACATGTCACTATCATCAGCTTTAATGAAACTTAAGTGTGCACAACAGGGTTGGTACACAAAGCGATACATCCTCACAAACAACTGAACCTGGGTTGACACTATCACAGAGTAAAAAGATAAATTGATTATGAAGATGATGGTATGACGCTAGCCAGTGCAGTACTTTTCTACAAGAATAAAATAAAAAGTTCATCTCCCCATCAGGGCATAGTGACAAATAGAGAGAGAAAGAGTTCACAATAATTTCATCCTCTTCTTGTTCTGTCATGCTGCGTGGAAGGTTGCGGAAGTATGAGGATGTAGTTTCCGTCCCTTTGCCTGGTGTGTTCCCTTGGCTGGCTTCACATCGTGTTTCTTCAAGATATCTTTAATATGGTCGACAAATACTCCTCTAGGGTTAATTCTCTATCTATATAAACATGAAGAACAGAACAGACGAGAAGATAGAGATCGGCAGAGTTCTCTTAACAACGTTGAACTCCCAGCTCGCACACACTCAACAACGACTGTATCAACAGCAAATCTATACACCCGAGGCACACAATCCGAGAAAAGATTGAAAATATGAAAGACGTCTAACTTTTTCAAAGCTGAATTGCTTGCTGTCTCTATCTCTTCAACGAGTGAGACAAGAAAACATAATTTGTGAAGAGAGGATACTGGTGTGCAATCAAATTGATGTCTCCCATTGAACAACCATCGGGGACGAAATCAAACAAAACGGCGAGTGTAGATTTTCCAGGACAAATACAACATTGATTTTGGTTTTTGTGGGACGTTGGGACAACGCATGCTGACGTAATTTTAATCAGATTTATAAAACAAGATGTGAGCGGAAAAGAGGTGTTTGTATTTTTTTTATATAGGAGACCGTAACGTTCAATCCAGGCATAAAGTCCGTCAGTTATATTACATTGGTCTGTAGCCTGATTCTACTGCTGGGTAGCTACCATTGTCATTGCAAAATTCAGGAGCAGTAAGCAAAGGGGAAAAACACAATTATAGGGATCAGCTTTTATTGATCTTACCATATAAAATAAAAATTAAGAAAAT
The DNA here is from genome assembly GCA_024509875.1 of Oreohelix idahoensis. Taxonomy (NCBI): domain Eukaryota; kingdom Metazoa; phylum Mollusca; class Gastropoda; order Stylommatophora; family Oreohelicidae; genus Oreohelix; species Oreohelix idahoensis. Next base: position 18,787 of record JAMPIV010019535.1, on the reverse strand, counting down.
AAATTTTCCATACATCTGTTAACGAGACTAGAGTTTATAGTCACTTATCATTAATCAGTAATTTTCCAAATCGTTCCCAAAATTATGTTGTTTTTATTTCCACACCCGCCTTATTAAACAGGATTTGTATTTGCAGTTAATTATTTCCCTTACTTTAATCAAGTTATTTCAACCTTAGCTAATACTTATTATAGGCACTATTACAAATCGGCTTTGTCACTGCTGGTAAAAACATAATAGATTTAAACATACCAAGGAAGGGAGCTGCATGCAAAGTTTTAGCTCTCTTCGACAAATGGAGCTTAGAGATTTTTAGCATCAAATATTAGGAACGCGACAAATATATAAATGGTATGTAAAGTTAAATAAAAGTGGTTAAATTGTACAATCACGGCGCTCAGGTTTGTCTATCACTTCTTTTACTTTTCTTTTGTATAGCGTCTTATTTTTTTTTTTCTTTGTTACGAGTGTCGTCTATTTACCTAGTTTCGTCAAGTGTTTGTTTACTGTGTTTTTTGGACAAAGTGAAATTATGGGTTGTGGCACTTGAATGCCCGATTAAGCTGATGCTTGTTTAAAAGGGGATAGGAATAATATCTTCTCGTATGATCGAGAACAAAGCGATGATTGTTACTCACAGCGTTAAGTCACGCCTGTGAGGAATTTATCCCTGAGTTGTGTGAACGGTGTTTAGCTCGCGGCTATGCTGCATGTATTAAGAGCTGTGTTCAAAAACAGCCGAGCCCGTGACTGTTGGAGGGGGGGAGATGTGTGATCCCTAAAAGAGCAGTCTAGTGTTTTTTGGGCGTAGACCGAGGTGGTCGCAAGCCCTGTGTTTTTCCTAAGTGTATGCCGCTGTTTTTTCTAAGGGGATGCCTGATCAGGGCTAGTAAGAAGTGTGGAGATTTGTAAGGCCATTAATGTAACTGCCGTAGTTGCAGTCTTGAGTATTTAAGAAGTGTGGAGATTTGTAAGGCCATTAATATAACTGCCGTAGTTGCAGTCTTGAGTATTTAAGAAGTGTGGAGATTTGTAAGGCCATTAATATAACTGCCGTAGTTGCAGTCTTGAGTATTTAAGAAGTGTAGAGATTTGTAAGGCCATTAATATAACTGCCGTAGTTGCAGTCTTGAGTATTTAAGAAGTGTAGAGATTTGTAAGGCCATTAATATAACTGCCGTAGTTGCAGTCTTGAGTATTTAAGAAGTGTGGAGATTTGTAAGGCCATTAATATAACTGCCGTAGTTGCAGTCTTGAGTATTTAAGAAGTGTAGAGATTTGTAAGGCCATTAATATAACTGCCGTAGTTGCAGTCTTGAGTATTTAAGGAGTGAGAGATTTGAAGGCCATGATTATGATCATAACTGCCGAGTGTGCAGTTCAGTATTGCTAGCGCTGAGATATTTCATGCTTTTGCTGTCACCGTATTTTCGTCTATGCCGTTGTGTCTGTGTTGTAACGGAATAAACAGTATCGAACTGTTCCCAGTCGTTTACAACCCTTTTTTGACTTCTCCATGTACTCTTACGTACGTACTGTGGGGTGTAACTGAATCTACATACACCCATGTCAACATTGCAGACACAGGGACAGGACAGCAGCATACATATATATAGAATCAGCCTGTGTGGCGGATGTAATTAAGAATCTGTTACCTCTACAGAGGTGTGTTACTTCAACAGTAGAGTGTACTTGAAAGAATATTCAACAGGTGGAAGAATACCCGATGATTAATATTATCCCTACCTATCCCCACAATGACTATCAGTGGTGGCCAAGACTGGTTTTATCTTCTATACCAGTCTTACGGGGTGTAACTGACACCTATGTCATTTGCGTTATAACATTATTACTACGGGATCTCGATGTACACATAAATAGCCCTGTGTGGGCGTGGCTTGGGTCTCCTGTGTTCAGAATCTTGACCTGGTATTGTAATCTGCCTGTGTAGCGCAAGTGAGAAACCACGCACGTTTTATTCGTGGTTGTATTCAACTCTACACCAGTATCTGTTTGACATTCGATTTAGTGACCATACACCACAACAACGTCTGCAGTGGTCACGGGGGTTGAAGTAGACTTTGACGGTGTTTGTACCAGCAGTTTGTTCCAGTTATCCCCATTTCAAGTCCAAGAGGTTATGATACACGGTGTTACGTGTACCTTTACGACTACAGAAGAGTCAAGAGTTGCTGTGTTTGCTGAGTTCCAGGCTGTGTTCCGGTTCCGGTTGTCGTGTGTGCATTGGTCAAGCACATGCTATTCTATCACAAGTACCTGAAGGGAAAAAGTCAAGTTCGAGTACCTTCCCTTTCAGTCAGTGTTTTTAGCCGCATAACTTTGTGATATCCAGTGTCTTGGCGGAGAGGAACGGGATTAATGACAGATAAGTGGTTTGGTAGAGTTTAAATTGTGTCGCTCCATGTATGTCATCAGGCCTTCTTGAATTGTACAAACTTAATCTATTGATATCTGTTGTGGTTATTGTCGATATCTATATAGATTGATTATAGAAGTTGATGCATAAGTAACTTGTGGCTATGACATATATGTAGACTTTCCTGAATATGCCCATATAAAGGTACTATAGAAAGGAATAGCTGATACAGATTTGGGAATAAGCTCATTTTTTTAACAGGTAGTTAACTCTGTGATCTGGAAAGGTAATTGTCCAACCTCTTGGGACAATAATTTGTATAGGTGATTACATATACAGTGAACTCAATAGATAAATCACTATTGATCTTGATGTTGATACAGATCCTGATGATATGAAGCCTATTTTGGTATATTTATATGAAGAAGGGAAAGATTTTGAAAAATTGAAAGGCCCAGAGCTTGAGGCACATGTCATGGACCGATTTTTTTTCAATACGTCAAAAGCCCTAAGATATTTTGCTAAGGACAATTTTCAGTCTCATCCTCATTTAAGAATGGCAGAGGATTTAGCAAGGTTATTAACTTACCTTCGTTCATTTGCATACATCTATATGAATGTTAAACATGATCATATAGTAAGAAATATACACACGTTAATTTACTACGGCATCTCTGACAATCAGGAAAAGAAGTTAGAAGATGAGGAAGTAAGAGTCAACAGACAGGAAAGAGAAAAGTTGCTCAAAGAGTATTGCTGAAGAGAGTCAACTTCAGCAAAAATTGTCTAAGCTCACGGGTGATTTGTATAAATCAAACTCGGAACTTCCTAGTGTGCAAGCAAGTTTGAATTCTGCATTAAGCGAAATCAAAGAGTTGAAAACTCAGTTGGAAGATAAAAAGGAACGTGAAAAGTCCTATAATAAAAACACTTGTTGGTCTATTAAACTATAACATTGTCCTAGGTCGCCAACTTAAAGAAAAGAATGCGGTATTACCAGAAAGGGTTGTTGAGCTTACAAATAGGCAGGATAGTGAGACCGAGGCACTTCAGATAGAGTAGAGTTACACAAGAGGAGAACAAATAAAGAAGTGGATGCGGAAAAGAGATTAAAAGAGGTAAAGGCTGAGAAAGAGAAGGTGACTAGGCTTGAGAATTTAAATAAGAAACTTGGTGAACAGATCTCTCATAAAGATCTTGAGATTGCACAGGTAAGGAAAAGATTAGATGGTCTACTTGATATCATCTTAAACAACGACAAATGGTCTACTGTCAATGTTGACAGTGATAGACAGAAAGTTGCAAAGAGTCAGCTCTACACACTCGTTGCTAATACTTCTACTGATGTTAAGCAGGACAGAGGTAAATCCCTACGTGGCAGATACAATTTTCTGCGTGCTGATGGCGTCTCTGCTAATGATTGTGATTCGTGGCGTCAGACAAACAAAGAGAATTCTAGATTGCCATCAAGTTCTGTTAATCATGAAAAGAATGGTCATAAAGTGCAATCCAAAACTCTTAATATGAACCATGTATCTACTGTTGTAAACACTGATAAATTTATAGCAAGAAATAAATCTAGTACTACTAGGTCCAAAAATGAGACACATTATGGACGGGATGATAAACATTCTAGCGGTCCAGTTGCTCGTCAAACTCAGCTCAGTCAGTTTGACAGAATTGGTAAGCATATCCCCATAGGCAAAGAAAGTAAAAGCTTTGGTAAGAGAAATAATTCTAAGGTTAGACAGGACCAAAGGAGTTTGTCAAGTGGTAATTCTTATTATCCAATGAACTGTAAACAATTTGACAGATTTCAACATTTTGATCCTAGAAGTAACTATATTCAAAGAGGAGATGGTAATCGCAACAATGCTAACTTGATTCATAAAAATAACAATGGTCAAAATAGAGGAAAAGACAATGTGTTCTATAGACATAACAAATCTCCAAATTTTTCGTCACATAACCAGAGTGACTTTCCTCAACTAAAGCCTAAGTTTTCTTATAGGCAGGGTAATAAGAATGATAAGGGTCTATTGAATGATACTGCTTGTTCTAATTTTGATGTCGAGAAAGCATCTCGTTGTGTTAGGTGTAAAAATCTATTGCAGAATACAGCAATGACGACATACAAGTGCGGTCATGTGTCTGTAGTATCTACATGTCATAGGAAAAGAGCTGATGACATCGTGAAGAGACCAGGACTTTACACGAACCACTGTGTTAGGTAATTGTTGAATTAACTATCCGTTTTTGCTACTTAAATCTTACGGCTGATTAAAATGGAAATTTTCATTTGTATTTTTTGACAGAAGCGACTTCGCGATAAATGAGTCAGCGCTCCTGTTTACAGTATCGGTCAAATATGTAGGTCAACTTGGCGCTCGAGTGTTTGTTCAAGCGAAACCAGACAGCGTCCAACTAACGTCTGATGTGTTACTTGCTGAGGGTCAAGCATGTTCTAAAGAAAGTGGGATTGTTTACGGCTGATTTTTTTTTTTTTTTTTTAGACAGTAAATATTTTTGTATTCCATGATATCGTACATGATATGTTGTTATTTTTAGAATAACATTTAATTTCGTTGTGGTATTATGATGCATCATTTGATTGCCATAATCTTTTTTTGTTTTATTGTTATTTATATGACTGTAATTTTTGATGAATGCTATAAGCAGGTTGTATGTATACACGCTAGTCACAAATCCATGCTGACTTGGATCATAATCATTTATCTTTATACTCCTAAAACGTACATTGAATTTTTGGTAACTGTGATTATTAGGTTAGTTTTGTACATGATGAGTTTGCCAGCCCTATGCACAAACTCATTTACTGTGTTGATGTAGTGGTAACTTTTAGATAGTTCTGAGTGGTTGTTATTCACGTAATTTAATTTTTGTTGTTGTTGTTGTTGTCATGTTTTGATGCCATGTTTAATTAATACATTAAGACATACAGAGAAGATATGAATTATCTGTTATGTTGTGAAATAGAATTTTGAAAATAGCTTGTATGTATCTGAAATGTTTTTGTATTTGGATTTGTTAACATATTGTGAAACTTTGTATGTATCTGAAATGTTTTTGTATTTGGATTTGTTAACATATTGTGAAACTTTGATTTTTCTAGAACTTGATTTTCTTGCCAGTCAGGCATGCAGCATTTTCTTAGCAGATTAGTTGATAAATAATTTATTTATTGTTGAAAATTTTTGCAAATATTTTTATAGGACCTTTGTCATATTTCACAGTAGCAACAGATTGTAGATTTATTTATAGGGTATATCATACCAAGTTGAGTAAGACATAAAGCTATAGCCAATTAATACTGTAGCTGAGCTCAACGTTATTGTCTGCCGAAAGAATTTAAAGGTTAAATTAAACTTACATTCGTTGATGTGTGTCTGTTTAGAGATAGATGTTTATATGACCTTCATTTTTCTTAAAATTGATCTCATTGATTAGTTTATTAATTATAACTTTGAATTGTTTACATATGTAATACTATTTTTTTCTCTTTTTGAAATTTAGCGTTGTTAAACATTTTGGTATTTTATTTTTTTTTCTTCGAAAATGTATTAATATATTTGTTTGACATTGTGTTTTTGCGCCAGCGCTAGATTGTTTATTATAGTTAGTAATGTGTAGTATCATTAGTTCTTTTAAATTGTTTTGATGTATTTTTTCTATATTTAGCGCGTGACTGTCCGTCAGTGCGAAATTTTTTTTTATAGCTTTCATATTACGTATAATTTATTTTAGTTAGGTATAAGTTTTATAATTTAGTTAAATTACTTATTATGTTTAGTTTTGTCATAAGCTTTCTTTTGTGGTGTTAGATACACTTTGTTATTTTGTGTTGTAATTTTCATTTATGATTGTAATTATTTAGACAATACATTCTTTAATTTAGATAGTTATAATAATGTGTTGTTACTATTTTTCTCTACATTTTCATCTTTACTTTCCATCAGTCTTTGTTGACTATTCAATATTACTTTACATCTTTTCTATTGTCTTTTCAGTATCGTTTCATACTTTCGTTATACTTCTGTGTTTCATCTACGTTCCATTTCATGCTTCTTGTATACATTTTCTCGTTACGTTTATTATACTTTCATTCTTTGTATTGTTAGATTAATTATAACTTAAGATAATAATTGTATTTATTTTACATTTAAGGAATTGTATACTTGATTGTTATCTTGAGATTTTATTTGATTTTTCTCATATTCTGATTTCTATTTTTTCTCCAATTACGAATCATACTTCGTTTTTTTTTTGGATCGTGTCTTTTCTTTTACTATTGGTTGTTTCCTGTTTAGTCTGTATTGAACATACTTAGCTTGGTTTTGTATTAGATTAATTTTAGTATACTTCTTTGATTTTGTAGGACACTTCATTTTTACATTTACTGCTGATATTTTTTGTAAATGTACTATTTTGGTTTGTCATAAGATAAAGTTTTTGTAGGTATATGTTAGAGCTTTTTTATTTTCTAAATTTTTGGGAGTTTGATTTTCAAAAAAATGATAGAATCATTTTTTTCCCCCGGGTGTGTGGGAAACTGTTGCGAGTAGACTCTATGGAAGGGAAGTGATCTTTGGAATGTTTTTTGGACAAAGTGAAATTATGGGTTGTGGCACTTGAATGCCCGATTAAGCTGATGCTTGTTTAAAAGGGGATAGGAATAATATCTTCTCGTATGATCGAGAACAAAGCGATGATTGTTACTCACAGCGTTAAGTCACGCCTGTGAGGAATTTATCCCTGAGTTGTGTGAGCGGTGTTTAGCTCGCGGCTATGCTGCATGTATTAAGAGCTGTGTTCAAAAACAGCCGAGCCCGTGACTGTTGGAGGGGGGGGGGGTTGACTGAGGGAGTCAGTGTGTGTGTCCCTAAAAGAGCAGTCTAGTGTTTTTTGGGGTAAGGCGTAGACCGAGAAGTGGTCGCAAGCCCTGTGTTTTTCCTAAGTGTATGCCGCTGTTTTTTTCTAAGGGGATGCCTGATCAGGGTGTGGAGATAGTAAGAAGTGTGGAGATTTGTAAGGCCATTAATGAGATTTGTAAGGCCATAATGTAACTGCCGTAAGGCTATTTAAGAAGTATTTGTAACTTAATATAACTGCCGTAGTTGCAGTCTTGATTATTTAAGAAATGTAGAGATTTGTAAGGCCATTTATATAAATGCTGTAGTTGAAGTCTTGAGTATTTAAGAAGTGTGGAGATTTGTAAGGCCATTAATATAACTGCCGTAGTTGCAGTCTTGAGTATTTAAGAAGTGTGGAGATTTGTAAGGCCATTAATATAACTGCCGTAGTTGCAGTCTTGAGTATTTAAGAAGTGTAGAGATTTGTAAGGCCATTAATATAACTGCCGTAGTTGCAGTCTTGAGTATTTAAGAAGTGTGGAGATTTGTAAGGCCATTAATATAACTGCCGTAGTTGCAGTCTTGAGTATTTAAGAAGTGTGGAGATTTGTAAGGCCATTAATATAACTGCCGTAGTTGCAGTCTTGAGTATTTAAGGAGTGAGAGATTTGAAGGCCATGATTATGATCATAACTGCCGAGTGTGCAGTTCAGTATTGCTAGCGCTGAGATATTTCATGCTTTTGCTGTCACCGTATTTTCGCCTATGCCGTTGTGTCTGTGTTGTAACGGAATAAACAGTATCGAACTGTTCCCAGTCGTTTACAACCCTTTTTGACTTCTCCATGTACTCTTACGTACGTACTGTGGGGTGTAACTGAATCGACATACACCCATGTCAACATTGCAGACACAGCGACAGGACAGCAGCATACATATATATGGAATTAGCCTGTGTGGCGGATGTAATTAAGAATCTGTTACCTCTACAGAGGTGTGTTACCTCAACAGTGAGAGTGTTTTGAAAGAATGTAAAAAAAATTGCTAAAGACATCGTCGGTGCAAGTCTACGTAATTTTTTTTTTTTTTTAGATGCATACTTCTTTCAAGGAGCCGCGGTAGCGCAGTGGCTAGTGCACTGGCTTCCTAGCTCGGTGGTTTCTGACATGGGATGGTAGAATAGAAAACAAGGGGGGGGGGCACATAACTGTGTCGGGAGAACGCCATACTCAGAAAAGCGTTTCGTTTCTATTTCTATTACCAGTTATTGGTGGTACCTGCAGAAAGAACCATTTCTGGCACAAGCAGGGACAAGCGGTTTACGCATTAAGACGGCCGACTAGCTTTGAAGACTCTCCTAGACTTTCCTGGGAAACGAGCTTCACCCTCACCTTGACCAGAGACGAGTGACAACAGTGTACAGAAAACCTACCCATCAGGAGGAGGATTAGAATCATCATTGGCAGCTAAGTTAACCTATATGCTGCCACTTTAACTTTTTATAACCCCACACTACCATCACCAACGTGATGAGTAACTTTTCTTGATTCGTAACTATTCAAATTATTTTCCAACTGTTAAAACCTAAAGTGATTATTATATTTTGTGATTTGTAATGTTGCAAATTTAACTTCGATTTAATCTTTTAAATGTACTACATGTTTGTCTCAGTCAGTTACTAAACACACACTCTAAACAGAGCTATATATACATTATAATAATAAATTCCACTGATTAACTCAGCGGTGGGGGCTCAACGAGCTAGAATAAACCATTGCTAAATGCTTCATAAAAGTGTCGGCAGATTATGGAATTAACGTGCTTAGCGACAGCCAGCATTGTTTTAGCTTATCTGAATATCTTATGAAGACTCCCATGTGATAGAAGCTTTACTACTCTTCTATCGACATTTCTGCCAAGAGTAATCTTGTTTAAAGATAGACTCCATTGAAGCCCATAATAGATACTCTTGAGTTTTGGCGACTGTTGGACCACTACTGCATAGCAGGGGAGGCAATACCGTCACAGGTGGGATTTTTTAGACCACAAACGGCTCCGGGGTCGACCCAGCCTCATGAATTGGGTACCAGAACAACTCTGGGAAGGTTAAGGCGGCCGGTGTGATGCTGACCACATCACCCCTAGTGTGCCGATGGTCAAGAAAATACGGGCCTAACACCATATTCCCAATATGCCTCAATGGGCGAGTAACGGGATCCTTTACCTTTACCTTACTTCTTGCGAGGAGGAAAAAAACGCTGGAGTAATTCAAAGCTCTTCAAGAAGCGAAGTAGGAATCATCATCATTATAATTAATTTCCTTTTCGTTCCCTATAGAGAAAGGAGACGCCACCGCAGGAAGCCCCTGGGGCTTCTGATGCATTTTGTTTTACATATTGAGGTAGCCTGCCCAATGCACAGAGGAATATTAGTCGCCATGTACGACTTGCCTGAGGGAGCATCGGTTATATTATGTCTTTGTCTCATAAGACACCCCCGGGGAGTTGCAATAGGACGACCTAGTCGGTTATATTAGGGCGCATGTCCAAAAATAAAAAAAAATTTCGGTCTGATAACGAACAGAAAAAAAGAAATAAAAAAGTGATAGAAGTATGTTTTGATGAAATCTTATTTACAACACGTGACTAATGTTCGGTATCTAATTCACGTTGTCACTGTTATATAACAAATATGAGTACATTTGAGTTGTGTGCATTATATATTGTTTATGATGATTCGCTTTCTACAATATCTGCATGTCTCGCACTCCTAGACCCCCCCCCCCTTCCTCCTTCCTTCCGCTGTAGCTGGTGTACTTCCAGGAAATCTCCATCAAGGCATTCGTCTGCTCTTGCAGCGGGGGTTGTCTGTTGCAATCTGTTTTATATTATAACCTTGTCAGTCCTATACACAACTTCATACCAGCGGGATCATACGAAATGCTTGAAGTAGCAGCAGCAGTCATATAATTTTTTGGTCTCCTCGCAGGCCCTTGGGACAAACACGTGGCAAGAGTAATACCAGATGTCTTCTTTCTTGTGTCTTTCTGAAGATCTTTTCTTCACGTTTTTTTTCGGCCTTTCTGTATTTTTTTCTCTTTTGTGTGTAATTTTCAGGCACTCTAAATTTATTTCTTTTCTTCATGTATACTTTGATCACCATCTATTTATTTTTCTTCTCTATGTATATTTTGATCACTATCAATTTATTTCTATTCTCCATGTATATTTTGATCACCATTAATTTATTTCTCTTCTCCATGTATATTCTGACCACCATTAATTTATTTCTCTTCTCCATGAATATTTTGATCACCATCAATGTATTTCTCTTCTCCGTGTATATTTTGAGCACCATCAATTTATATCTCTTCTCCGCATATGTTTTGATCACTGTCAATGTATTTATCTTCTCCATGTCAATTTTGGTCACCGTCAATTTATCTCTCTTCTCCATGTAAATTTTGGTCACCATCAATTTATCTCTCTTCTACATGTATAATTTTATCACCATCAATTTATTTCTCTTCTCCGTGCACATTTTAGTCCCTATCAAGTTTCAACTTTTATCAATACATATTTTGATCACCATCAATTTCTTTCGTTTCTCCGTGTATATTTCTATCATCATCCATTTCTTTTCTTCTCCATGGATAATTTGGTCACCCTAAATTCTTTCCTTCGCGTATTTGTCGATCATATTCTTAGTTCTCCCCACCTAGGCAGTCTTCAGGATGATTGAAAAGTCACTCACTATTTTTAAATTTGTATTTCTTCATGCCTATCAAAATATTTTATATAAAACATATGTCAAAATACAGATTATTAATTGCCATTTAATGACATAAAATTCTACTTCATTAACATTACAGCTCAATGGTCAACCTGACCTTTTCAACTTATGACTTTATTGCAGGCAGTAATTTTTGCTCTCTCTAGCAACTTCATTTTATTGACCATTTTATATTTCGTTTTACGTTTTTTTTTTACTTTGTTAAAAAAAAAATAAAGAATAAAAAATATTAATCAAAGGACAATAATCAAAAATAACAATGCTTCTTGGCCATTCCATTACCCTGAATGAACTTGATGAGCGTGTGAAAGTTACATTCCTGCCTTCCGGGTTCAGCGCTTAGCGTAAGATAGAACTTGTTTAACGCGTTTAGCAGCTCTATGACGTTAAATAAAAACAGCGTTATATCGAAAAAACGGCTAATTGAACAGCGTAAGACCGGGAATTTGCTGAACGTTTATCTCCAATAGGAAAATATGAGGATATAAAAATTTATAAATAGGAAACACATATACACTTTTGGCCAGTGACATTCACTGACAGGGCACGACAAGTGTAAATGCAAAAGCCACGATATGGAGCGATTGGTTTGTAGGCGGAGGTATACGTCACACAACCAATGTCAGAACACATTGGCACCCAGAGAAATAATCAGAGGGCGCGATGAAACCAGTACGAAGTTTCCAACATTGTGAGTCAGAAGATTTTCCCAGAGCTTAGCCTGAGTAAACTTGTTCAGTCCTGTGTGGATATTTAATTCATATATGTGGAGTTTATAGTGTTCTTAAGGAATCTGCGAATGGAAAAGGAGGCTAGTAAATCTTTTAAAAACTATCAATAATGTTCCTTAGCATTTAGTTAAGATTTACTTTTGCCCATAGCATCATAGCTAAATGTGCCAAAGATAGTGTTTCAATTAATTCTCGTAAAGAGCGTATTTTATGAATCAAGATTCCATATTTACAAGATGATTCGCATATACAGCAAGCAAGTTCAACTCACACAAGAACGCATGTTATGAATCAAGATCCCATATTTACAAGATTGTTCGCACATACAGCTTGCAAGTTCAACTCACTCAATGCGCATTTTATGAATCAAGATTCGATAGTCACAAGTTGAGTCGCATTTACAGATATCAAGTGCCACTCAAGTTGATGAGACTACATACCAAGGTCATTTCGTGAAGATCTCCAGTCTATCCAGTACCTTTCAGAGATTAGACAGCAAATATTTACCTAAGACAACTGTCAACGGTTTGTCAACGCTACAGAGATATTACCAAACATTGAAGGACTGTATATCGTCAAAGTTCTCATTACAACAAAAATTTTCATCAGTACGTCCTCGTCTTGGATATAGCCCACACAACATACCATACACTGATAGCCCACTCAACATACCATACACCAACCTTGGACAGTCTGCTCATACCTGTGTATCATCATACAGGAGAGGAGCATTAAGAGACACATAAACAGTGTAGATTGGACATCAGTGGCGTGGTAACACTTAATATATCACATCATCACATCACTCTTCACATAGTTTCATTCTCATATTTATCTAACTTCATTATTTATATCTCATCGGTGTGAGGTGTGTGTGTGTGAAAGAGAGAGAGAGAGAGAGAGAGAGAGAGAGAGAGAACTGTCTTTCACCGTCATCACTTTTTATTTTTCTACTAACCCTATATGTGTAAATATTTAATTAATAAACCCAAACCCAATAACAGTTTGATCATTATCTAAATCTCTAATGTATCACTCGTGCTGTCGGTGTTAAATGTTTATATATAGGTAAATATCTACATTTTGATGAGATTGGGGGCTCTTTCTTTCTCGAGGTCTAAGGGCAGGAGCTAAGGTCGTGGGGAAAAAGAACTCTCTCCATAATTTACTAGAAAACACTGTCTAGTGGACAGCACTTGCATTCTCTTCTTCTTGTCCTTATCTCGAATAGGTCTCTGTCTTTCTTAACGAGCCAATTTCAGGAGACCTTCTTGATAACCTTTCGTAGACCATTCCCAGCGACAACTACTGTTGTAGCTGCACCAATATAAACCATCAGCGGAGAAAGCTAACCGATAAGGGTAAGCAGATGGAGAGGTGAGTCGAGCACTACTCTGAGCTTTACGCTAGAGAAAATACCGTTACGCCTGCAGCCCTTGAAACTGTCAAATGTCTGCCAACTATGGAGGAGCTGGATGCCAAACCAACATTAGAGGAACTCATCAAGGCCATTGATAGATTGGCCTCTGGCAAAGCACCAGGCAATGATGGGATTCCTCCTGATTTAATCAAATGCTGTAAGAGCACGCTATTACATCCCCTGCATGGGATGCTGTGCCAGTGCTGGGAAGAGACAACTATTCCTCAAGACAAGCAAGATGCCAAGATTGTAACACTGTATAAAAATAAAGGAGACAGAAGTGATTGCAATAACTACAGAGGCATCTCTCTTCTTAGTATTGTTGGTAAGGTTTTTGCAAAAGTCATCTCAATGCGACTACACAAGTTAGCTGAGCGCATATAATCAGGCACAGTGTGGATTCCGAGCTGGTAGACCAACAACAGACATGGTCTTCTCTCTCCGCCAGCTTCAGGAAAAATCAAGAGAGCAGAAAAGGCCTTTATATATCGCCTTTATAGACCTCACAAACGCAATTTGACCTGGTTAGTAGGGATGGACTCTTCAAAATCCTCCTGAAAATAGCTGCCCATCTAAATTGCTGGAAATGATAAAGTCATTCCATGACGACATGAAGGGAACAGTCCAATATGCTGGAAGCACATCACAGCCCTATGACATACGAAGTCGCGTTAAACAAGGCTGTGTTCTGGCTCCGACCCTCTTCGGGATCTTCTTTGCCTTACTCTTGAAGCATGCATTCAGAGATGCAACTGAAGGAATATGCCTTCACACTAGGTCTGATGGCCGTCTGTTTAATCATATACCTAGGGTCTACCATCAATGAAAAACTCTCACTGGATACAGAAATTGACAGCCGCATTGGCAAAGCTGCAGCTACCTTTTCCCGCCTCACATCGCGTGTTTGGGGAAACTCCAAACTCCCAACAAAGACCAAAGCTGCGGTATATAACGCCTGCGTCACCAGCACACTTCTACGTGGCAGCGAGACCTGGACAACTTATGCTAAGCAAGAAAGAAGGCTCAATACCTTCCATTTACTGTGTCTACGCTACATCCTCGGCATCTCGTGAAATGATAAAGTGACACATGTCGAGGTGTTGTCACGTGCTGGCCTTCAAAGCATGTATACACTGCTGAGACAGCGCAGACTACGCTGGCTTGGCCATGTCCGCCGCATGGAAGATGGTCGCATCGCGAAGGATATCTTCTACGGACAATTAGCAGATGGCAAGAGAACAGTTGGGCGACCACAGCTGAGGTTCAAAGATATGTGCAAGAGAGATATGAGGGCACTGGACATGAATCCAGCAACATGGGAGGATGAAGCTGCCGATCGCACTAATTGGCGATGCTATTTACGGCGCCACCTCAAATTGTGCGAAAAGAGGCTCTCACAACAAGCAGAAGAGAGGAGAAAACGTCGAAAGGAACACCAGGAAAATAACCAGCTGAGGGCTGTCACCTCAGGGGCGCATTCCCATAATCAGTTATGACTGAAGGGGCTATTATTATTATAATATAAACTTACCACAGTTACCCATCAGTAGCTCTTAGCTTATCGGAAAGCACATCATTATTACTCCTAAGCTTCAACAGGAGCATAGACCTTCCATCAATTTTTGCCACGACCTTCTCCTTTCTTGATGAAGATCTTTCCGTGTCATCTTGATCCCTTTTATTACCAGACCTCTTAGTCATATGTTTTTTTCCCTCTCTCTATCTGTCTTACACTGGGGATACCAGAATAAGGAACGCCTTGTAATGTTATCAAAAGGATCCCTCAATGTGTGTCCGGTCTATCACCAGACTGGTTTTCTGATCTCCTGTTCTACTGTTATTTGTCTCGTTCTTGTCATCAGTTTGACATTAATGCCCTTGTTATACTGTTTTAATCTTTCTATTCTATGCGACTTTAGGAAATTCTAATTTCTTGGTTATTGTTTTTTTTTAATTATTATTATTCATGATTCAGAGTTACACAGTAGAACTGACTTGCCATGTGAGTAGCGGTGCGCAATTTTTAAACAAGAACATGCTCAAGTTCTCCAGCATGTGCTATTCGTTCAAGTTCTTCTTTATCTATTTTTTTTGTCTTTGTTTCCAGCTGTCTTCTCCGCGTGTCTTTGGTCTCCTTCCATTTTACTTACCCTGTGGATTTTAGACCATTTGTTATCATGTCATAATTCTTCTTCTTCTTCGTTCACTTTCAGACGTCGACTTTGACAAGTTTAAAGAAAGCAGTGATCAGCCTGAGCGTGTTAGTATCTCCGTAGGGTTTTTTTTTCAGGAATGGTGCTGGTAATAGCTGAACATCAATCTAAAGAAGACAGAGGTCATGACACTCAATGTGAGCAACCCCGAGCCCATAACAGTAAGGAATCAACAACTGGAACAGACTGACACCTTCACAAACCTAGGATGCATGGTAACACCAGATGGCAGAGCAAGCAAAGACATCAACAACAGAATGAACAAAGCAAGAACAGCCTTTTATAGTCTAAACAACATCTGGAAGTCCCCTCAGTACAGCACAAGCACAAAATTAAGATTATATCAGAGCTGTGTACTTTCTGTGTTTCTCTATGGTGCGGAATGCTGGAGAGTCACAGAGAAGGAAATGTCGATATTGTCCTCTTTTCACACAACCTGCCTAAGAAAAATTCACCGAATCTTTTGGACGAATACCATCACCAACCAAGATCTGCTTACGCGGAGCAAGCAAGAGGACATGCACACCATCATAGCTGGCAGACGCTGGAGTTGGGTTGGCCCTGTCCTCAGAAGAGACCCCGATGCCATCACAAGAACAGCTATGCTATGGACCCCTGAAGGAAAACGAAAGAGAGGCCGACCGAAAACAGCTTGGCGGAGGACTGTGGAGGCTGAGATGCAAAGAATGAATCAGAGTTGGGGCACTGTAGGAAGGATAGCCACCGACCGAGCAAAGTGGAATCAATTTGTTGTTGCCCTACAAGACGCCAACAGGCGTGATGGCCAGTGACTGCTTTGACGGTCGGCGGCTAAGGATCAAAGAAGACTGGTAATAGCAATATGCGCTTTCTCTGTTCCTCATAAGTTGGGGACCTTTGAAGCAGTTGTTCAGCAGTCATTTTATCGGTGCCACAGTTACACTCATCAGTAATTTCTATCTTCAGCTTGTTGAATAGATGATATCCGAATCTGTTATGCCCTGTATGAAGTCTGAAGATTATCACTTGTTCACTTCTGCTAAGCTGATAATATGCATCATTTTGTATTTACTTATTTATTTTTGTGTGTGGCCTGGATGCTCTGCTTCCCACTTGCTTCTGCATCTGCACTTCTAATAGAAGGCAAGCAATAATTTATAATTATGAACATCTGTAGCTTTCCCGTTTATCGTACTTGTAGTCCTCCAAGTTTTTGGGCAATTCAATAGATGGGTCTTGACATTTGACCTTACAGTTCGTGATTCACAGAAACACCCAGAAAGACTTCAGTGCGTGATTTTCAGACGGACGCCAATACGTGGCTATTGAAATCCCTATGCCAAGTACGTGATTCTCATAAACCAGCAACTTACCCACCAAAATATGGCGGACAATAATTTTGATGTGTGCTGTCTGCTGCGTGCGCTGATGACGGTACTAATTCTCTTGTAGTCATTTATCTGGATGCATTTTTTATAAAGTTATGGAGCAAGATCACGAATGTGGAACTAATGACAAGAACCAGACAAGCGCCAGTGGAACAAGAGATGAGAAGAAGACGCTGGAGATGGGTAGGACACACAAACTTGATGATAGCATTAACTTGACAGTCCTTGTTCTGGAATCCCCAGGGTGAGGGAAGTGGAAGAAGACCAAAGAACACAAGAGAACTGACGACAGACATGAACCGGATGAAGAAGACATGGAAAGACCTTGAGCTGATGGCACGTGACAGGAAGACTTTGGCAGACGTTTGTTGAAAGCATGTGCTTCTTTGGGAGTTGAAATGTGAAAGAAAGAAGAAGAAGGAGCAATGCGATAAAAATGTTACAGGGAGAAGTGAAAAAAAAACCTGAGAACTGAATTTTGCCTAATTAATTAACAGCGGCTTTATCCTTAAACTTATCAAGCTAACTTATGATTGGCCATGTAAAAAGATATAGCATCTTAGTGAAGACCATAATAGAAGGCAGAGTTGAATGCAAACGTACTGGAGGACGACAGTACTATAAGTGGGAAGATAACATCAAGAGATGGACAGGAAAGAGTCTATCGTTCGTACGTTCGTTACGATCCCCTAGGGTTCGAGTTGTCCACTCTTTTACTCTTGCAACAAAATTTGGGATATTGATTTTGGGCTTTCTTGCAACCCCAGAGAACTTCCCCGACTCAGCGGGCTTTAACTGGTGGAGGTCACACCAGACCCATGTCACCGGTGTGGTGTGCACTTTTATTTATCCTATCCCAAGTTAGATCTTTACTGGCTTAAAGCCCGCCAGAGGTTATAATTTCTTGGGTCATGTTTAAAAGATGACCAGGTTTGTTCGTTCCTCTTATGATGTTACAAGTGGGAGAGAATAGTGGTAGAGATGTATGAACTTGAACAGTACATCTAATTTGAACCAACTGACATACAATTATCCAACAGCTTCGTTCGTTAACAAGGAACTTTTTTTAAACACAAACTGGTTGAATATCATCAGGCGATTTTCATTAAAGGTGCATATTTACATAAAATACAGTCCTAGTAAATGGTCTCATCATGTACAATGTATCATCCATCCCTAAAGCATCCAGGGTGGCTCATAACATTTTTTTTCACCGTCATATTCTTCCAATTTCTTAATAATAATAATCTCGTAGTTGGCTACTTCTTCAGATGGTTTCCTTAATGTTTATTTCCTCCTCTATCCTTTTCATTTTGCTTCTATATAACCTTCTTTGCCCTCTTCATTAGTTTCTATGTCTCATTTCACATAACTGAGCTGAAATAAAAACGAAATATTTCGATGGTTTCTACTTACGTGGGTATACCACTAAACAACATCTGCATGTGTATAGATTTACACATCCAAGAAATATCTCTCTCTGCAACTGCAGCATGGTCGAAAGATTATTAACTTATAATCTATAACGTTGAATATCTCAGCGTGGGAGCAAGACGGTCACAAACGCGTCTTTAGGCACTGCTCAACTCCATACAACTGACTTCCCGAATATTCTCTTGCAGCCGGCCTCATAGTGCGTGCTTTGCTGGCTACTTTTCATTGGTTGGAATTTTATTCTATTCAATTATTTACTGGTCATTCCCTCTCGTTGTCTTACCGGGGGTAAAACTGTTCATATCTACGTCACTAATCACCATAACAACTGCCGCCTAAACTAGCGTGGTTTGTGTCAAAGCTGACCTAGTCGATTTCTATCACCACTCTACCCTGCTCTTAGTGTCTCGGGTTATTTTTATATTATTTAAAAATCTTGCTTGCTTATTTATCATAATAGCGAATGATAGTTTTATTATTTTATTATAACTAGACTCTAGCACGAATAAATGCTATGGTGGTGGGTCATATGGCCACACCTACTAATAGGCGTATGTGCAATACCACGAGAAGGATGGTTCTC
>JAMPIV010019534.1:0-55271 GCA_024509875.1 Oreohelix idahoensis | reverse complement strand
CAAGCCAATCGCGGTTAGCTCTGAACAATGTTCCATGTGATATTAATAAAACAGTTATAAATGTCTGGCCATTGTTTTATCTTCTTGATATTCTTGAGTGATCGTGTATCGTGCCTTTTATGTAAGATTACGCGAATGCAGGGGTGGAAGATTCTGAACAATAATTGAATCTTGGAATACGATTGATGTGACAAGTCGGTTCCATAGAGTCCACAAATATTTAATACAGTTTACACGTCAAGACGATTCATGCATGTTGATCACAAAGGTACATATTATAACTTGAAAATATATATGGCATAGATATGTAGATATCCTATCAGTCCTTGTCCAATAATCAAATTACTGTATGCAGATTGTCATAGCTGTATGCACGCGCGGTTGGGGTTTTCCAACGGCCGACAGTGAGTCTATGAGTCTGGCAAAATCAAATACTATGGACTGTAATTCATCCTTCCTTAATTTTCACTTTCGTACTGACCTTTAATCATTTCAAATCTTCGTAATAGCAATGGACTGACCCATGTCCGTACTTGCATAAAATATATCTGTATGGCAATACCATGCCCAACATTGGAAGGAGAGTCAGACGCGTCTTAACAGCTTGACGGTCAATGTGAAAAGGGTAGCGTTTCTTAGTTACCGACTGTGTCCTAAACAACGCTATACACGTCATAATCGATCGTGTATGAAGCGTTCATTAATTGAAACATCTATCGCAATATATTAAATGTCTTAACCTTTACAATTGCACGTCTGGTAACCTTTAGCAGACGGCGTTAATATCATACACCGTAACAATTCCCTGTACACCGGGGAAAAAAAATCGATAGATTTTTTTTCAATATCTATCCGACTTAACAATTTGTCAAAAAAATTTAACACAATTGTGACATATGGCCGACGATGTTCTGAGTAGAACCGTGTTGCGGTCGTGTCAACTAACTATTTGTCATAGTCATCTAATCATAAATCACATTATATATCAATATTATACATATCATTATATCAACTAAATAAATGTCCAATGTTAATAGTGAATGATAAAATTAAATTAAAGTAAGGTCTGTCGTATTAGTATGTCATATAGGAATTAATTTGACTAATTAAAATTAAATTAATTAATTAAATTAAGAGTTAAATTATTAAGGTTCTAATGTAACGCGATGTTATGAGAGAAGAAAAAAGACAAAATAAGTGAGAAGAAATAGAAAGAAATTCGAATATAAGTTTTAACTTAATTGTGTGTGTTAAGTGTTAGTGAATAATAACTATCTAATTTAACTAACTAAATAACGTATAGGTACATTAACAAAAATATTAATCTAATACTTGTGTGAGATTTATTTTCTCTTTTCATAATTTCTTCTTTTTAGTATTTCGTTCTCTTTTTTTGTTCTTTCATTTCATTTTTTTCTCACATTTCATTTTATTGATAATAATTCAATTAAGAAGTTAAGTTAACTAATTAATTAGTATAGGATATGATGATCCATCCGTAGTCTTGATCCTGATGAATTCTTTTAGGCAAAAATGTTCAAACGTTTACGTTGGAAAGAAATGTCATTTATCCCAGCATCCAAGAATTAAGTATACACAGGAACATCAGTTCGGTTTGTCGTCAGACATAAATCCATGATTGTTCAAAGAGTATTCATATCTCGTGTATGGACATTCGACGAAGTTTGAATGTCTATATATACCTTGATTGTCTTTTAATTCAATTCTGTGATGCATATAGTGTATATAAAGTTTAAATTGAAGGCAAGGTTAGTTCCTTTATAGTTGATACTTCGTTCAATCCAATGTAGTGCTGATTGAAATAGTTTAAGAGTGTCAATGTTGATTATTCGTCGTCAATAGGATTACGTGACAATGCATCTGCCACACAATTTTCAGTGCCAGGAATATGTTCAATGGAGAACTCGAATGGCTGTAGGATGATTGAATATCTGGCAAGTTTCTGGCTTTTGTGGTTGGATCGACGCAAGGATGCGACCGCACGTTGGTCCGTCTGTATGGTGAAGGGAGCACCGAGCAGGAATTTTTCAAGCTTCGTTATTGCCCAGATCACAGATAAAAGTTCCTTGTCGACTGTTGAATACTTCGTTTCTGCCGGCTTCAGCTTTCTTGATATATATAAGGTGGGGTGTAGAATGCCATCATGGTTCTGGAGCAGGCATGCACCAATGCCGTAGTTACTAGCATCTGGAAGTCTTAAAATTGGTTCATGCGAGAACAAATTTATAATTTTGTTGAAAGTTTCATTGCATGTACCAGTCCATGTCACCTTCACCGGCATATCTTTTTTTAACAATGAAGACAATACAGCCGTGATGGATGACAAGTTTGGTATGAATCTACTGTAATATTGAACAAGTCCTAACAAACTCCTGACCTGTTTCTTCGTCTGAGGAACTGCTATGTTTAGAATTTTGGAGACTGTACTAGGTAACGTTCGGATATATCCCGATCCAATGATATGTCCCAAAAAGGTTATCTCATTACACGCGATTTGCACCTTTGTAGGTTTAGCAGTTAGATGATAATTCCTTAGAGTGTCAAAAACATATCTAAGTCCCGAAACATGTTCCTCAAACGACGAACTAAACAAGCATATGTCGTCAATATATGTAATAACGTCTGGTCTACCTGATAAAATTTGTCGCATCAGGCGAATGAAGGTAGCTGGCGCATTAACAAGCCCAAAAGGCATCACATTCCACTGGTATAGACCTTGTGGCGTGGAAAATGCGGTGTAGTACTTAGCCTTTTCGGTCAGTGGTATCTGCCAATAACCTTTAGTTAAGTCTATCTTACTAAATATAGTTGCGTTAGATAGACGTGGCAGTAAGTCGTCGATAAGTGGATGTGGTTCGCTGTCAACTATAGTCTTAGCATTTAATTTTCTATAATCAACGCATAGTCTAATGTTATTGTCCTTCTTCCGGACAATCACTAATGGAGAAGAGAATGGCGAATTACTAGTCTCAATGATTCCCAGAGACAACATCTGTTCAAGTTCCTTAGTAGTTTTAGCAAGGAAATGTAAAGGAACAGAATAGGGATGTACACGAATAGGTGTATCATCATTGAGAGTAATGTCATGACTGATAGCCGATGTGCGACCCGGGACGTCGGTCAACACATCTGGATAAGATTGTAATAGATTAGCAATCTGTAGACGCTGTTGCGGTGTAACCGTTGAAGAGATGGTTACATCCCGCCAAGATTCAGTAGGTTGAACTACTGGTACAGGTAACGGTAACTGTACCTCAGGAAAAGAAGATTCTTCTTCCTGGATGACAGATAAGTTAGTATAATGACAAGTGGATACTGTGTTGTCATCTAGTTCATGAAAAATTGACTGTAAGTGTTCAGGACGTGTATGAAATTGCTTGAGCATGTTAATATGAAATATCTTTTTGTGTCCCTTGATATCTAAGACGTAATCAACGTCGGAAATTTTATCAATGACTTTGTAAGGACCATTCCAAGATATCAATAATTTATTGTTATTGTGAGGAAGTAACACATAAGCCTCGTCGCCTGGGAATAATTGGCGTAATCGTCGAGACTTATTTTGTAGAGATCGAGCCTTAGCTTTTGCAGCCTCAGAAGAAGCTGTTGCCAACTGGCAAGACTCAATAATGTTCTTCCGAAGATTAATCACGTACTCGTAAGATGACTGAGTGTCCTGAGTCATCTCGTCGTCAATTAATAAGTCTTTTATTAGTCCCATAGGACCTCTTGGGGGAGCACCAAAAACTAATTCAAAGGGAGAGAAGCCAGTTTGTTCATGCGGTACCTCCCGATAAGCAAATAGAACAGCTGGGAGTGCTCTGTCCCAGTCATGAGGGTGCTTAGCAGTAACCTTATGTAGTAGTTGTTTAAGTGTACGGTTAAGTCTTTCAACCGCACCATTACTCATCGGATGATAAATACTACTTAAAATTCCTATCAATGTCCCAAGTTTTCATGACTTCCTTCATGGTGTCAGATATAAACTGTGACCCATGGTCTGATAAAAGTTTTCTAGGAAACCCTATTCTAGAAAAGATGATGTAGTGCATCAGCTACATCTGTGGTAGTGGTGGTCTTTAATGGGATAGCTTCTGGCCATCGTGTGCACAAATCAATGCACGTAAGGACGAATCTATGTCCTCTGGCCGATGGTAGCAATGGACCAATAATGTCTATTGCCATTTTGTCAAAAGGTCTCACTGAGATATCGCAAGCCTGAATAGGCGCCGTGTGAAAAGCTCCACGTGCTTTCACTTCTTGGCATGTAGTACAGGAACGTACATACTGCGAAATATCTCTTGACACCCCTGGCCAAAAGAATGAAGACAGTACTCGAGATCGTGTTCGAGTATATCCCATATGTCCAGCACAATGTGAGTCATGTGCATGTTGAAGAATGTACCGTCTAAAAGTATATGGGACCATAACTTGTTGTTTCATTTGTGATTTGTCATTAAAATATCTAATCAATATGTCATTTTTAATAACAAAACAATGTTTGTTATTATTACCTGAGGATAGATTGTCAACTTTATCAACCAACTTAAAAATTTTTTTTAAAGATTTATCCTCTTTTTGTTTGGTTGCAAATGTTTCCCTGTCAATAGGTGAATTGACTACAAATTCCTCTTGGTTGTCTGCATCCATTTTATTATCATCAACTTTCTCCATGAGTTGAGTCTGCGCTCTAGTCGTCACGGCGTTTCCAGTGCATAGGTTATGTTTCTCCCATTCTATAATTTCATCTGGGGTACAATCTTTACTGCCGTGTATACGACCAACCATCAAATCAGCTATAGGCTTCTTTAGCATATATACTTTTACGTTGCCTGTGAAAAAAAGAGTGTTAACATGAATAATAGCTGTGGGGTAAAACTCTATTGTTCCACCAAAAGTCATGCAACGGACATATTCCCCTGTTGCAAGTGGTCTGTTGCAAGGCGTGGTTTGGTTAGCTCTGAACAATGTTCCATGTGATATTAATAAAACAGTTATAAATGTCTGGCCATTGTTTTATCTTCTTGATATTCTTGAGTGATCGTGTATCGTGCCTTTTATGTAAGATTACGCGAATGCAGGGGTGGAAGATTCTGAACAATAATTGAACCTTGGAATACGATTGATGTGACAAGTCGGTTCCATTGAGTCCACAATTATTTAATACAGATTACACGTCAAGACGATTCATGCATGTTGATCACAAAGGTACATATTATAACTTGAAAATATATGGCATAGATATGTAGATATCCTATCAGTCCTTGTCCAATAATCAAATTACTGTATGCAGATTGTCATAGCTGTATGCACGCGCGGTTGGGGTTTTCCAACGGCCGACAGTGAGTCTATGAGTCTGGCAAAATCAAATACTATGGACTGTAATTCATCCTTCCTTAATTTTCACTTTCGTACTGACCTTTAATCATTTCAAATCTTCGTAATAGCAATGGACTGACCCATGTCCGTACTTGCATAAAATATATCTGTATGGCAATACCATGCCCAACATTGGAAGGAGAGTCAGACGCGTCTTAACAGCTTGACGGTCAATGTGAAAAGGGTAGCGTTTCTTAGTTACCGGTGAAAGTTGTCCGATTTTATCCTAACATCCAAGAAAAATTTAACCCAGAATTAATAAAGATGAACGCGAACTCCTAATACTAATAATAGAATGGAAATAATTTACATGGAAAAGAAGACTGGGGCGAGTTGAAAATAAAAAATACAGTAACCCATCACACTCACCATATGTAGACATAAAAAGATATGTCAGACGATGCTGCGTACTGTCCCCTTGCCTATTTAATCTGTACATAGAAAAATTTTCAATCATATACAGAAATTTACCACGACTGAACATCAGTGGAAGGTCAGTAAACAACCTTAGATATGCAAATGATACCCTTATGTTGGCTAAAATGAACAAGATTTACAAGAACTAACGAAGCAAGTAAACAGTATAAGTCACAAATATGGATTGGATATTAACATAGAGAAAACAAAAATTATGATAATTAGCAAAACAGACGATAAGCCCACATTAAAGATAAGCATAAATGGGAAAATCCTGAAACGTGAAGAGTTTCTTATATCTTGGTCATGTAATAACAGAAGATGGCAGATGTGAAACAGAAATCAAGAAAATAATAGGAATGGCCAAAGCTACATTCAACAACTTGTGACAAATACTGACATCTAAACAGTTAACTCACAAATTCAAACTGAGAATCATCAAGTGTTATATATATTCTTTATTACTGTATGGTGTAGAAACATGAACATTGAATAAGCCATTGGAAAACAGAATTGAAACTCTCAAGATATGGATATGTAGAAGAATGGGGCGCATCTAATTCATGGAAAGAGAAGAAAACAAATAAGGAGGTCCCAGAAAGCATAGGAAGGAAAAGATAATTAACGAAAGAGATCAAAATTAGGCAACTAAGATATTTAGGCCGCATAAAAAGACCTGGCAGACGACCATAATAGAAGGGAGAGTTGACGGCAAACGTGCAGGGGGAAGACAGCGCTATAAGTGGGAAGATAACATCAAGAGATGGACAGGAAAGAGTCTTTCAGAGTGCACCATCAAGACAAGAGACAGAAAACGTTGGAGATTCATTACAGTTAACCTTCGTTGTGGAGATGGCAGGTGATGATGATGACATAAAATAAAAGACTTAGCCTAAATAGCAGAAAGACAAACGTAGTTGTCGTCTCAAAGAAAGTGACTTGGCCAGAATGAACAATCGAAGGGACAGTTCTGAAAGACAAAAATCAATATAGGGCCTATTTAAATAACAGGGTACGATAAATACATCAAATGGAAGATATATCCTGGAGATGAAAGGAAGAAACAGCCCAGGCAAAAGCAGAGTTCCGTAAAATGAAAAGTGTTTTATGCACCAACTTTTGTAAAAATGGTAATAAGAATGAGAGTTTCTCATTGTTACATAGAGCCAAACCTGACACATAGGAGTGAGGCATTGACAAAAAGCAAACAAGCTAAAATATTCATGGAGGCCATAGAGATGTGGTTGTACAGAAAAGTGATAAGAATATCACGGACAGCTAAACAGAGTAATGAATATGTCCTGTAAGACATAAATGTTGTTATTCATACCAGCAAGTAAGCCGCCAAAACATTACGGCTAATACGGTACTTATGTTGTGATCTTTCTGCAGCATGTCCTGATGACGTCACTAATTCTTATCTTGTCATTTCAGTCCTTTCAGTTTCACTTCAGCTTTATTGCATCCTTGTAGTCAAACTTGTTATGACTTGTCAATGCGACGTGAAAAATTGACGGGCTTGCGTGTTATTTTAACTGGGGTTAAATTTAGCTTTGACGGTGCAATGCACACATTTTTTGTATCATATTTCGAATCGGTGGCAAGATTTTTTGTCATTGTTCGCTTCAGGACATTTCACTTAGACAGTTGGTAATATGGGGATTAAAAGGAGGCAGTCCACTTTGTTAGTGCATGTTTATGATAATACTAAACCTGGAATACATTGTAACAAGAGCGTCTGATTGGCTAAACCAGTGTTTCTTAACGGGGGTGGTACCGCCCCCTGGAAGCGTTTTCAAGATGTCTGGGGGCGTTCTGATGGGTTGCAACGATTGGGGGTCGCTACTTCCATTCAGGGGCGGCGTTGTGTACATTTTTACAAGAATCAATATGAAACAATTACAAAAGATATTCCCCTTCTTATTTCGTAAACTTTGTTGTGATAATGGTGAAGAGTTTGAACGTCTTCTCCTACACACGGAAGTACGATGGCTGTCCAAAGGTAACTAACTGTTTAAAAAGATTATGGGCATTATTTGATACTGTTGTAGAGTTTTTGGATTCAATCAAAGAAGAATTTAGCATCGAAAGAGAAGTATTGCGAAACGATGTGGCCTATCTTTCAAATATATTTGAAAAGTTAAATGAGGTTCTTCTTAAGCTACAAGGAAATGAGATCAGTCTGATTAAAGTGAAAGGAATTATCATGGGGTTCATCAACAAATTGTCATTACCCGGTATATAAAAATAATCTTAGTCGCCGAAAACTTTCTCATTTTCCTTGTTTAGTGCAGTTAGGTGGGGACAGGCTTAAAGATTCAGATTTAGAGGTTTATTGCAGTCATTTGGACGCTATTAAAAATGATTTGAGCATAAGATTTAAAGACTTTCAAGAACTAATAATACCGGATTGGGTGATTAATCCGTTTGAATCAGACGTGGAACAAGTTAGTCAACATTTACAAGAAGAATTAATTGAGCTACAAAATGACTTCGAGACAAAAGCACGATTCAGTCACACACATTACGAAAAATGTTGGATCCAGCAGAGACTTGCGTATCCTGTTCTTTGTCGTGAAACTAAATTGCTAATTACAGCATTCCCAACGTCGTATTTGGTGGAGAAGGGGTTCAGTGCAACGAAACAAAAGCAAGGCAACAGACTGCAAATTTGTAACAGAGGAGATTTGAGACTTCTTTTAACAAACTAAGAACCAAATATTACAAAACTGGCTGAGTCACACCAAGCGCAAGGATCTCATTAAGCTTCATTAGTAAGTGAATTTTAATATAATTATATCATTATTTTCAACTAATAATTTTTCCAATTTTTTCATGTTTAAAGTGGTAACATAAGGAGAGGCTTAAATATTCAGATTTGAAGATATATATGCAGTCCTTTAGGCACTATTAAAATGATATGATTTTGATATTTATAGAGTTGTAAGAACTAATTTTATATCATTTGCTCCCCCAATTTGTAATTCAAGGATAATGAACTTGTGGTGTATATAATTCCGTATTTAAACTCATATTTAATATAACTATGCTTTTATAAACGTGCTTTCTCTTTTTCTTTATATTATAAGAAAAGATAACTCATTAACTGCATTGATTTTTTAAAAGTATGGTGGAATATATGTATATGTGTGTGTGTGTGTGTGTGTGTGTGTGTGTGAGAGTGTTTGTGTATACATGATAAAGAGCACGGGGGTGTTAAAAGGGTGGGGGGGGGGGTTTAAATATTAGTTGTCAAAAGGGGGCGTTACAACTATCAGGGTTGATAAACACTGGGCTAAACGGACAGAGCGCTTGCCTCACGCGGTGAATTTACCAGCTTGGGGATTGAAACCTGGTAGTTTTTCGATCCATTTTACCCAATTGTGTATAGGTACCTGACTCTGTTTTTGAGTTATGGAAGGCAATGGCAGCGAGGAAGGGAGCTGGTCACCTCACCTCATAAAGCTTGACCTAGATATTTGTACGTCTAACACTCCACTCCCCTACGGATGGTACATCTACTGCTACGGGACTATGTTTACCTTACATTGTAAAAACGAAAAAAAGAAATGTAGGGATGAGTAAATCTGAGAACACTTTACCTAAAGAAATAATAACATATGATTGGACAGCAGAGAATGATGAAAATCTGAAAGGACGACATGCATTTTTTTTTTTAACACAAAGTTTCCCGTTCAACCCTTGATGGGTTATAATTAAGACATATAGTGTAATAAATTCAAGACAATAAAATCAGATTTCCGATATCCAAATATAGTATAGTCTTCTGCCCTCCACTCAGTCCAAATATAGTAAATCAAAGCCAAAATTGTGTGAATCAGTTTGTGTGTGACATCCCCTTTTCAAGAAAACAACAAACAATAAAAATATAAAACAAACTAATACAAACAAGAAAAATATAAAAAAAAAAGTAAAGTCTCTGACAACTGCCCTGCTATTAACAAGGTGGAAGGGGGTGAAAAAGCCTGGAGGTGTCCGAGATTACATCAAATCCCCCAACTATCTGCTATCATCCACCCGAGTAATCCATCAGACTATCTCTTATCCTTGCACCATCACTGATCCTTATATATTAATTTTAGTTCTTGTTATATGCTTGCCGTAAATTTTAGATGGGTGATTAAGATAGAGTCTGGTCCCGTCTGAACAGAACTGGAAAGAGTGGTAACTCAGTGAGAGATAAGTTAAAGAAATAGATTTCACGAGTGAAATGGTGAAAAAGGTAGAGTCTGTCCTTGGATTGAGAAGATACTCTAGTCCAGTCTATCTTTTACGACTGTGATTTGTTTATCGGACAGTTTACCTTTCTGTATATATTAACATATACACTATAACCACTCACATACACACACACAGACAAGTGACGACAATTAGACGCACAAACGTGAAACTATATTAATGGAGTAGGAATATTAGGCCGAGCTGACCGACACAGGTAATAAAGTTTTATGTTAAGTTTATTTATCATAAAGAAAACTTCACAACATTTAGTATCAAATATCAAATACAAAAAAATCATAGGTTACAGAATTAATAAAGAAATAGACACATAAGTGCGATTCCCTCTGTTGAGACAAGATCCTGCTAGAAGAAGATATTAACCCCCAAAAGGTCAAAGCTTAGTACTATGGTATAGAATTTGGGTACTTGTGCGTTAATTCACCAGGAAATTAATATTGTGGAAATTTATTACCCAAACCGAGCACCGTTCTTTTTTCCAGTTCGGCAAATTCAATCGCAGTGTCTAGGCCGTGGAGTTGTCACATTTTTGCCACCCCCCTTACGCGACGTCACAAATCTCTTACCCACCCCGTCCCCTTTTTTGTCCTTATTTTTTGTAAACCTGAAAAAAATACAACTTACTGGAATGTTTTTTTTTTAAAGTTTTGTCTCGTTTTGGTGAGGCGCGTCCCGTTCAACCTAGTCGGTTATATTAGGGCGCATGTCCAAATATAAAAGACCCTTAAGTCTAGGGAATTGCTAGTCATCATTATCATCATCATCATCATCATCATCATCATCAGCTTTCAAGTCCCTATCAGAGTCAGGTACCCTTTTACAGCTGCTTAGACTGATGCGTGACACTACCAAGCTTTGAACCCGAAACCCGGTAACTTATTGCGGTAGTGGAGTGTTAGAGACTTCACCATACTAGGTCCAGCATCGAGAGGTGGGGCCTACCTAGCTATAAATGGGTACTTAACTTTGAGTTAGGGGAGGAAAAGACAGCGAGGAAGGAAACTGGTCTCCCCACCTCTCAATGCTGGACCTAGTATGGTGAAGTCTCTAACACTCCACTACCACAATAAGTTACCGGGTTTCGGATTCAAAGCTTGGTAGTGTCACGCATCAGTCTAACCAGCTGTAAAAGGGTACCTGACTCTGATCTTGAGTTAGAGAAGGCAACGGCAGCGAGGAAGGGAACAGGTGTCACGCATCAATCTAACCAGCTGTGAAAGGGTACCTGACTCTGATCTTGAGTTAGAGAAGGCAACGGCCGCGAGGAAGGGAACAGGTGTCACGCATGTCTAACCAGCTGTAAAAGGGTACCTGACTCTGATCTTGAGTTAGAGAAGACAACGGCAGAGAAGGCAACGGCAGCGAGGAAGGGAACAGGTGTCACGCATCAGTCTAACCAGCTGTAAAAGGGTACCTGACTCTGATCTTGAGTTAGAGAAGGCAACGGCAGCGAGGAAGGGAACAGGCCACCCCACCTCATAAAGCTGGGACCCAGTACATCGAAGTCTATAACACTTCACTCCCCTACGGCAGAATGTGCTACGTGACTACCCTTACGGTTTAAATTAACGGCAAGCGAACGGCAGGCGTGTTTTTAAAAAAATTCTAAACAACGGGGGAGGGGGGAGAGCTCACAATGTGAGATGACACTTTTTCAGTCAATAAAGAGTACGGTGCTCGGTTTGGGTAATAAATTTCCACAATATTAATTTCCCGGTGAATAAACGCACAAGAACCAATTTGAATATACTGTCAAGAACAGAGTTTCTAATTAATCTATCCTGAAAAAAAAATGAACAGTATTGGCAAACATAAGAAGAAAAAAAACAAAGTGAGTATAATGATTATACAAATGGAAGAATTATTCACTCCTGCTTTCTCTCGCTCTGACAAACATGTGGCCACATTTCAATCTCCTTAACTAATTGCTGATTTACAACGTCTGGAACAGAACTCCTTGGTACACACAACGGATCTAGTGTTGGATTTTTCTTTTTTTTGGCAAAACAAGCCCCAGTTCCTCAAATTTACTGATTAATCCTCTTATTTGGGGAACGCGTGGTTTGTTACTGTTTATTGAATCTGTTCATGTCACAGCAATTAGTCCAGTTAGGAAAACACTTTCGAGATCTAATGTTCACAGTGTACAGTAGCTTGAAATATTCGATAGTTAAATAGAATGTCAGGTAGATAAATCTTTTCTGGATAAATCCTCTTCACAACACATTGGTCGGTAGTCGGTTAATGTTAAATTTGATAACTTTGCCACAGCGGGCTAAATGTAAATGAAAATAATGGAAAAGAAAGCTGGGTAGCTATACGTCCAGTTAAATTCTATTCTGATAGAATATTCGTATTCTATTTTATTGGTACTCTCTTTCTTTCTGGGTGAAACAAGAGGGCCGAACGTGGTCAACCTCAAAGACCCGGTATTTTGTATAAGAATGTTTGTGACACTGTTGGATTTAGACCCGTTCTCTCCAATTCAGGTTTAGGCTGCTGGCAGGTTTTGGGTTGTGACCCGTACTAGATTTATAGGAAGAAAATACAAACATTTAATCACAATATAGTATTCTATCCCAACCCCGGTAACGGTATAATTTATTATTATCTACTCGGTTATTAACTTTAATTAGAAAACACAAGGGTATATCTTATTTTATCGTTCTCATTAACCCGTGAAATAAATTCTAGTCATTTACAAAAAATACACATATAATGGATTAAAGATAAATATATATTTCGTCAGTACTACATTGCCTAGTGCATTTACTAGTCAATTAAATTATCTCTTTTCTCTTGGTGATAGCGAGTAATTAAATTAAAAATTTGCTATATGTTATTTTAATTCGCTAGTCAATTAACACCAAAAATCCTAGTGAAATATAAATGACGAACTTAACAATTAAATCCCTCAAAATGCTAGTATAAATATTTACCGCAACACAGAAATCAAAAACTATCTCCAACGAAAACTAAGAAACTCCACTAATACAAATGGTCTAGAAATCGAAGCTAGATGTTCTGAAAAATTATGTGGCTACTAGATAAACTGAGTTTAAAGGATGGGGTATATATATGATTTAGGTAGAAATTCGCCAGCGATTGCCAGATTTCACGCCTTAACCCGTATTCTGGGCAAATCTGCGGTTCGATTCTGAATCAAAGTTAAATTTTACACTTATGCCTACCGTAGACGTCTCCAACGAACAACTAGCCTTTTGATCTTGTCTCGTCTATAGCTAATTACGCTCACGAACGAAGCGGTCGGTAACTTGGTTATCCACCCCTTATTCTACAATCGCTTAATTCCCCCTGAGAAAGTGCACTTATCAAAAGGTACGACTTTTGAATTATCGCTCTTGATTCTACAAATATACGACCCGTCCCCTCTCTCTACACGCGTCATAGTCTGGCCTGTCACTATTACAACGGTTGCCCAATCGCTGGCGTTATAATTCAGTTAATGGCTCTTACTCGCTAGCTGTTTACCTGTCCCGTCGTGGACTAGTTAATCGGTCTGTTTATAAACATTCCTAGTGCCTGTAAAACAATAGAGAAAAGAAAAAAATAGGCGTGGCTACAATATGAGTTTGACAGATATAGAAGTACGAGGGTTCTGCGTTAACAAATCGTGCATACTAATAAGAAAGCAACGTGGAAGCCAGGTGGGAGCAAAAACGTGTTGATACATGTAATCTATTTACATAATTCTGTCACAATGCTATTCTACTATATTGTGCATTTCTCTAGGTCTATCTATTAAAGTGAGTGAGAGTAAAAGAGTACAACACTATTTATAATAAACTTAACAATTAAATAATGGACGTACAGAACATTAGAATAATACAGTGGAATTGCAGAAGTGCCAAAAAAAATATACCAGCATTAATAGGCATGTTTAAACAATCTAAAGTAATATTTGCCATTCAAGAGACTAATCTTAATCCGAGTCAACGTTTTACCATCCCTGAATATAAAGTCTTTCGAAATGATAGGACAGAAACTCAAAAAGGAGGAGGTGTGGCATTTTTAGTTAATAAAACATATTTAATACTCGTAACTGACTGGGAATCATTTAGAACATAAAATTTTGAAGGAATAACTATAACAGTGTCTACTGAGTTAGAAGACATAAAAATAGTTAACCTTTACTGTTCAAGTGGAAACATAAACGAAAGAGATATCTCAGACGTGAATAAAAGAATAAACAACAGAACTATCATAGTGGGAGATTTCAATGCTCATCATACAGCTTGGGGAGGCAATATAATAGACAAATCAGGGAAACTACTGTTGGACTTCATTGAAAACAATGAACTAATAATACTGAATGATGGATCAGTAACAAGAATTAACCCTTGTGCCAATCAGCAAGACACAGCCATTGATATAAGCATTGTAACACCAAATCTTGCTAATGCAAAATGGGAAGTTATTGGGGATACAAATTCGGATCATTTACCCATTGAAATAACATTAAAAGATCATTACAAACCTAACAAACTGGTAGAAAAACCGAAATTTTACTATAATAAAGCTAATTGGGTAGCTTTTCTGGTAGAAATGGAAGAGATAAAAATGAATAATATAGAAAATGAAAATATAGATGTATTTGCAGATAATCTCACAAAAGAAATATTGCTAATAGCTGTTAAAGATATACCAAATGCATATATGCCAGACCACATAATTCCACACCGCACTAAGGAAACAAAAAAGAATGAACATTGGAACAAAAACCCAGTACCATGGTGGACAGTTAGATATACAGAAATTCAAAAACAAAGAAAATAAGCTCTACAAGAATATAGAAAGCATAGATCTGAAGATAATTTAGATGTTTATAAGAACATAAGAAATGAATCAAACAGAATAATACTTAAGGCAAAAGAAAATCATTGGAGAAATTTCTGCCAAACACTGAACCCTACAAATAACTCTACAACAGATGTGTGGAATAAGTTAAAAGGCAGAACTAAACATATACCTCATATAAAAAGACCTGAAAGGGCAGAGACTGACTTGCAGAAAGCAGAGGTGCTGGCCAGGTACTACCATAGAGTTAGTTCTAAGGAAAATCTAGGACAGGATGAAGTCAACAGAAGAGCAACAGTTCTTAAAAAACTCAGTAAAGAAGTAACTCATAATACTGAAAATTTATCATATTTAAATGCAGATATTACAATGGAAGAAGTTGAAAATATAATAAAGGACAAAACAAATACATCAGCAGGGCATGACATCTTGATCTATGAAATCTTGAAACACATACCAAAAAGTACCATAGAAATTATAACATCCCTTTTTAACAAAATTTGGGAAAAATTCCCAAAACATGGAAAACAGCAGTAATTATTCCAATACTAAAACCAGAAAAA
The DNA here is from genome assembly GCA_024509875.1 of Oreohelix idahoensis. Lineage (NCBI taxonomy): Eukaryota > Metazoa > Mollusca > Gastropoda > Stylommatophora > Oreohelicidae > Oreohelix > Oreohelix idahoensis. The sequence goes on along the minus strand of JAMPIV010019534.1, from coordinate 39,813 downwards.
GATGCCCATGATGCCAGTTCATACAGACCAATTTCTTTAACTTCCCACCTAGGTAAAATATTAGAAACCATAGTAAATAAAAGATTAAAGTTTTATTTGGAAAAAAATAATTTATATAGTCAAACTCAGTCAGGATTTAGGAAGAACAGATGCACTATGGATCAGATAATTAAATTGGAACATGAAGTAAAATCAGGAGTTCAAAAGAAAGAAAAAACCGTGGTAGTATTTTTAGATATAGCTAGGGCTTATGATGAATGCTGGAGAGATGGTGCTCTCTTTAAAATGAAGAAGATAAGAGTAACCGGTAAAATATATAATTATTTAGAGAATTTCCTGCAAGATAGATATTTCACTGTTCAGGTAAACAATGATAGATCAGAACTGTATGAACAACAAAATGGAATACCCCAAGGATCAGTAATGTCTCCTTCAATTTTTACAATAATGGTAAATGATTTAGGTGAGGAATTTAATGATATAACAAATAAATTGTCACAGTTTGCAGATGATGTTGCTATATGGAGGACTGGGAGACATCTGCCACAATTATATAAGGATCTACAGAAGCAAATAAATAAAGTATGTAAATGGATGACAAAATGGGGTTTTTAACTGAATACAAATAAAACATTGGGAATGATCTTCAGTAAAGGTAGGGTTGTAAAAAATAAAATTATAGACATAAATATCCAAGGGCAAAACATTAATACAGTGCAAACCACTCGATATCTAGGGATGATATTGGACCAACAGCTGAACTGGAATAAACACATAGATAAACTAGTGGAATCTTGCAGAGGATTGACTAACTTATTAAGATATTTGAAAGGTAATGGATGGAGTGCAAGCACTAAGACAATGCTCACTTTTTATAAATCTTTTATTAGAGGATCATGAGAACTCGTCTGACGGTGTAAACATCAAAGATGCGATCGCAAAAAGAGGAAGAATTAGAGGAAAAATAGATTATGGAAGTATAATATATGACTCCGCTGCACACAGTAACAAGATTAAATTAGACAGAATTCAGCATCAGGCTTTATGTACAATAGCAGGTGCAATCAGATCAACATCAATGGGAGCTATAGAGGTGGCTTTAGGAATTCTACCCTTGAAATTACGGAGAAAGGGGTTAAGACTAAATTACATAAACAGAGTTACCTTGTATGTTAGATAAGTCTCACCCTGCATATACAGCTTTTACCAGATGCCAACTAACAACTCAGGCCAAGCCAATGAATACCACTAGATACCATACAGGATGGAAGTGTATGGAGGATCATATATCAATTAATAACAGTTGTGAATACAAGCCAGTGATTCCACCCTGGGAGATCAAGAAACCAGACACGGACTACCACCTAGCAGAAATACTTAAGAAAACAAATAATATAGAAAATATTAAAAACACAGCCAATAAATATATACAACAAATATCAAAAGACAGCCTAACACTGTACACAGATGGATCCAAGGGAGAGGATGGCAAATTGGGGATAGGAATATATATTCCAATATGGAAAATGGCAAACGAATATAGCATCACGGAAAATACATCCATTTTCACTGCAGAGATGGTGGCAATACTAAAAGCACTAGAAATATTCTCTAATAACCCTCCCAAAAAACTAACAGTTTTAACTGACTCTCTTTCAACAATTAAAGCACTTAGAAACTTACGAGAATGTAGTAGACCTGATATAGCAGAGGAGATATTTCTGGCTACTACATACTTATATTCCAGAGGATGTTCAGTCTTAATTGCTTGGATACCTTCACATGTTGGCATAGAGGGAAATGAAAAGGCAGATAAAGAAGCCAAGAAAGGTAGATCTGATAAAAATCTAATAAATGTAGGGACGAGTAAATCAGAGATTAAGAGCTTAATTAAAGATTTAATAACAGATGAATGGAAAGCAGAGTGGGATAAAAATCTGAAAGGAAGACATGCTTATAAGTTGTTCAAGGCTCCAACAAGAAAATGTCAGATATCTAGGGAATTGAAAATTTCCAGTAATAAGAAACTTCTCAGACTACAGCTGGGAAAAGGCTATTTCAGAATAGAAGAACCTTACTGTGCAGTATGTCTTCAAGACAATAATATAGAACATTTCTTGTTAAAATGTAAGAGGTATGAACAAATGAGAATACCAATATTAGATTATTTGCTGGCGTCCAATTTACCTATAAATATTGAAGAGGTGTTAAGAGTAGACAGACCTAGGAAACTGCATAATATAGTCAAACAATATTTAACACGAACAAATGTTAATATATAGTGGCTAGGAAGGTGAAGGTCTGATGCTGTTCTTACAATGCTTATGACTTTTAACAGATTAAAGTCAATTCATTATCTGTTAAAGTCAGTTATATAACTGGAACCACCAGGCTTTTACACCCCTTCACTTTAATATTATTCTTGTTCAGAGTTTGTTTGTTTGTTGGTTGGTTGGTTGGGTGGTTGATTTGTTTTTTTTTTTTTTTTTTTTTAATTTAATGTATAAGCACAATTGTGATTGTCCCTATTTACAATGATTTGACAAATGTGATGCCACTTTCTCATATCGGCAGTTTTTCATATTATTTGGGATTGAAAACAATATATATCCTAATTATAACCCATCAGAGGTTGAACGGGATATTTTTCTTCATTAATATTTTAAAAAAAGTCTATCTATTCTCAACACATGTTCCACAGTTATGGATGAATTGCATTCCTGAATTATGGATGAATTGCATGCCTGTAAATAATCTAATATTGGTTGTCTCTGTTGTTCATACTTCTTAAATCTTAATAGGAAATGCTCTATATTATTTTTTTCCAGACGCTCTGCACAGTAAGGTTCTTCTGTTGTAAAATATCTCATTCCTAGTTGCAGTCTAAGAAGTTTCTTATTGCTAGGAATTTTAAGTCTCTTGATACCTGACACAAGATGTCCAATGGTCCAACAAGAAAATCTCAGATATCTAGGGAATTGAAAATTTCCAGTAACAAGAAACATCCCAAGAAACAGCTGGGAAAAGCTTATTTCAGAATAGAAGAACCTTACTGCGGAGAAGATCTTCAAGGCAATAGTATAGAACATTTCTTGTTAAAATGTAAGAGGTATGAACAAATGAGAGTCCCAATATTAGATTGTTTGCGGGCTTCAAATTTACCCATAAATATAGAAAAGGTGTTAAGAATAGACAGACCCAGAGAACTGCATAATATAGTCAACAGGATTTAACAAGAACAAAGTTAATGTATATATATAGGGATTGTTGGGTACATGTCAGAGAAGGTGAAGGGCTGGTGATGTTCCTATAAAACATATTACTTATGACAAATGAAAGTCAATTAAATATGAAACAAACAACTCAGCCCTGTTCACCCCTACACCTGTTTCTTTTTCTTTCTTTCTTTTTTTTTGTTTTTGTTTGGCGTGTTTTGTTTGGTTGTTATTTTATTTTTGACATGCACAAAAATTTGGTAATTTTGAATTGCCCTATTTGCAGTGATTGGGCAGGATATGGGATGCAACTTTCGCATATCGGCAATTGATCATATTATTTTGAATATATATCCTAATTATAACCCATCAGAGGTGGAACGGGATATTTCTCATCACCATGATTGAAAAAAATATTTAGAGAGAGAGAGAGAGAGAGAGAGAGAGAGAGAGAGAGAGAGAACGAACGAACGAACTTTATTTTCAAAGGGTTAAGAATTGGGCACGCAGGCCCGTCTGACATTCTGCCCTTCCTCTCTCTCTCTCACCATATATACTATATCCTTTCATCCTCACATTTACTATAAGCATAATTAAGGCATTTATCATTATAAAAGTAATATTACATTTGCAATAATCATCATAATTAAAGTACGTTTTTAACATTAAAAAAGAATAATAATAATGAATGTAAAAATAAAATAAATAAAAATTAATAGATAGATAGATAGATAGATAGATAGATAGATAGATAGATAGATAGATAGATAGATAGATAGATAGATAGATAGATAGATAGATAGTTTATGGTGGTATATAATAAGAACTCGTGACATTTTGGGAATCCGCTGGAGCGAGAGAGAGATACAGAACGACAAAGAAAGGGCATACTGAAAAGTTTAACATCGGGACAAAGAAAAAAGTCGAACAACGTAGCTGATAAACAGCATTTGAGACAGAAGTTGTGGAGATACATCATCTGTGCGAGTGGTTCCCAAAACAGTTGCGCCACACTGGCGGCGCGAGAGGATGGCAGGTGTAGCGGGAAGATTCAAAGCCATCAAGGATTTAGAGGCATTAAAAACAAAATTTATAAAAAAAAAAGTTTGGGAACCACTGATCTATGCCCACTGGCATCGAAGATGTGAAGTTACGATTGGTTTGGCCATTCTATTGGACTACAAAATACATGCACAACATTTCACATTGATTTCCGTACTTGCGCATTTACTTCATTTTACCGGAAGAGATCAGTGGTTACTCTGTTTGTGACGGTGTATGAAACGCGTGGTTTCGAGTTAAATTAACCAAGGTATAAGACAGTTGACGGTGGACACATTGTCACATATATAATTATTGTTTAACCCATACATTTGGAAAAAAAAAAGAAACGTCGAAGATAAAGGACAATGTATTTACCATGCCTACCGTTATTTGTTATCACAAATAAAGTTTTATCACCAAGCAAACGACACTACATTCGACAATGAAACGTGGTAGCCTATAAACATGTTATGGTAATTTCCTAATACTCGTGGCTGAACGCTCAGCAGTGAATATGTGTAAATTTCGTACTATTTAGAGTTAGGATTAGGGTTAACCCAAATACTAACTCTAAATGGTACGAAACTACAAACATTAGGCCTAGGCTAGTAGGCTACACATACTGCTGAGCGTTCAGCCACGATTATTAGGAAATTACCCATGTTATTATTATTACTATCATCAGTAAATTTTAATATAAAACATGACATAGTTTTTATCAGTCATTTGGCAACCTTCCTTGATATCGTATAATTTTTAGAAGTTAGCCTACTGCAAAATATATGTAGGCTAGAGGGGAAAAACTGAAACAAGTCGGCTAGCTAACAAAGGGAGAAAATGAAACAAGTTTTTAAAAGGGGTAGGCCTAACCTAATCCCGAAATATCCTGTATTATTTTTCGGTTCAAGTTGGGGGAACAGTAGACCGAAGGCTGCCATGTTGACAGAAAATGCATAGGCCCCTAGGCCTATATGTTTTTGTCTAACCCTAAGCGTAAATCCCAATTGTATTCTCTTTAAATAAACCCTTAGGCCTAATATCACTGGTAATTTACTGCACTATTACTGACCATAACCCAGTTTGCGACATGACGGCCAACCGCATAGTAAACTGTATTTCACTTATAAGCAAGAGGAAGACAGAGAAATACCACAGTAACGTAATCATATAGCAAGGGAGTAAAAAGTAAACATTGCATTGATTAAGTTCGCCAGTGAACCATACAAACTATGGAGACATGCATAATAGGACCTTTCAGCACTATAGGCCTACTTGATGATGGTTGCTATTTTTATCAGATTCTTTTTCTTTTGTTATAGAATGGAACCCTTGTAACCGTTTCAGTTTACTTGTCTTAAAGTTCAGAGACCAAACTGGAAAATTGTGAAATAGTTGTTATTTGTTCATATTAAATTAAAATGAATTAGTGAAGAATTTGGTATTTCTGAGCAGATTCACTGTGAATAGGGGCCTATCTTGACACATTTTAAACCGAAATGCTTGGACAGTATTAACTCTTTCAGTCCAGAGCAACGCTCTGAGCGTTGCAAAATTCAACACGCCGTGCCAGAGCAACACTCAGAGCGTGGTTTTTAGTTTATCACGCATAAACCTTAAAAATCGTCCGTTTAATGCAGTTCATATATTAAAACTCGTAGAATGACTTCCGCTACTATCTAAACAACTAATTTGACTCTAGTTAATCAGCACATGTGAGTGTTGTGATGTTATTATCACAATTTTTGTGAAAATTTGCGTTTTTCGTTGTTATTGTTAGAGAAATAGGTCACGCTTTATATTTACATTTTCTAAGTCTCCTAAGCAAATAATTGTGTCAAACTACTTTGAAACATTGCTGACATTAATGATGATTGTTTGGTAGTCACAGTTTGTTGTCAAAATACAGAATCTGTGCAGAAAAGCTAGACACACTAGGTTTAGTTGATGAGTGGGCGTAGTCGTATTCTGGCCGATCAAAAAAGCAACAAAACTAGACCTACCGTAACATCTAATCACTAGTTCTTGGTAGAAGATGAAGCTAGGGATACTATTAAAACATTAAACAAGAGTAAAAAAGTTTTTATATGACGTTATTCTTCTTTATTTGTTTGAAAATTTACGTAATGCACGATTGCATAGTTTATATTTTTCTTACAAAGGACCACGGAAAAACTGGTGTGAATAACACTAAATGTACTAATTGTGGCCATAAGCATGTTTCTTTTTACATATATATGGATTAACTTGATGTTTGAAGACTAAAAAGAAAGTTTTATTGTCTACAACAGTAATTTGTCTTTCTTCTTCTTTGATCCATAACCGCCAACCGTCAAAGCAGTCAGCGGCCATCACGCCTGGTGGCGTCTTGTAGGGCAGCAACAAATTGATTCCACTTTGCTCGGTCGGCGGCCATCCTTCGTACAATGCCCCAACTGTGGTTCATTCTTTGCATCTCAGCTTCCACAGTTCTCCGCCAAGTTGTCTTTGGTCGGCCTCTCTTTCGCTTTCCCTCGGGGGTCCATAGCATAGCTGTTCTTGTGATGGTATCAGGGTCCCTTCTGAGGACATGGCCAACCCAACTCCAGCGTCTGCCAGCTATGATGGTGTGCATGTCCTCCTGGTTACTCCGAATAAGTAGTTCTTGGTTGCTGATGGTGTTTGGCCAAAAGATTCGGAGAATTTTCCTTAGGCAGATTGTGTGGAAGGAGGACAGTTTCGACATTTCCTTCTCTGTTACTCTTAAACATTCCGCACCATAGAGAAGCACAGAAAGTACACAGCTCTCATACAGTCTTAATTTGGTGTTTGTGCTGTATTGGGAAGACTTCCAAATGTTAAGAACAGCAAAGGCTGTTCTCGCTTTATTCATTCTGTTGTTAATGTCCTTGCTTGTTCTGCCGTCAGGTGTTACTATGCTTCCTAGGTAAGTAAATGTGTCTATCTGTTCTAACTTCTGGTTCCTTACTGTTACTGGCTCAGGATTGCCCACATTTAGTGTCATGACCTCTGTCTTCTTCAAATTGATGTTCAGGCCAACCTGCTGGCCATACTTATTCAGTCTATCGGTTTTGTCTTGAATGTGTTGGTGTGAATGCGCGAGTAGTGCAATGTCATCTGCATATTCCAAATCTTCCAGTGTAGAAAACGTCCATCTAATTCCTCTTGGACTGCCCTCTGTTGTCTGGCGCATCACCCAATCTATGACTGTCAAAAATAATGTTGTTGATAAGGGGCATCCCTGTCGTACTCCTGTTTTCACTTCGAAAGTTACATTGCTCGATCCAACACTGCATGTAAAGTTAGAATAGAGGCTTTTTATAATGGAAACAATGCGGCTGGGAATTCCATAAGCCCTCAGAATTTTCCACAGGCTGTCCCTGTGTATGCTGTCGAAAGCCTTTTCAAAATCAACAAAGTTAATGTACAGCTGTCTCTGCCATTCTGAGCACTGCTCTATAATGTTCCTGAGGGTAAATATATGATCTGCACATCTTCTGCTCTTTCTGAAGCCTGCTTGTTCTTTCCTCAGTTTATGGTCAACTGCTTTTGAAATTCTCTGGATGATTATCCTGCCTAGTATTTTGCTGGGAACTGAGAGGAGGGTAATTCCTCTCCAGTTGTTGCAGTCTGCAAGGTCGCACTTCTTGGGCAATTTGACAATTATTCCTTTACTCCACTCTGTTGGTGTTGTCTCAGTTTCCCAGACTTGTGCAAATAGTGGTTCTAATAGTTCTGCTGCTAGTTCAGGGTCTGTCTTGAATAGCTCAGCATTCAGATTGTCGTGACCAGGCGCTTTTCCATTTTTTAGCCCTTTGATAGCTGTGATAATTTCTTCTTTTCGTGGAATGTCTGTATTTACGTCTAAGTCACTTTCAGCCTCAGGAGCATTCAGCGGAGTCTCTGGTGGTTCCTTATTCAGTGTTTCTCTGAAGTGCTCTGCCCATCTTGTTTCCTGCCCCTGTGCTGTGGTGATGAGATTTCCTTGCTTGTCTCTTACTAACGTTATGTTGTTTGCACCTCGATTTCCACTGATAGCTTTAGTTATTTTATAAACTGTGCTTTGTTCATTTCTCAGTGCTGCCTCTTCTGCCTGTCTTGCAAGGTCATCCAGAAATGTTCTTTTGTCAGCACGGGTTTGACGTTTTACTTCCTTGTCCAGCTGACTGTACTGTTCACTATATATTGCCTTTAACCTGGGAGACTTAGCTTCTGTTTTCTTCCTTTTCATTTCCTTTCTCTTCGCTATGGTGTTTAGCGTTTCTGGTGTTATCCAGTCTTGGCTCTTTCTTTCCTAGAATCCCAAGCATGACTTGCTGCTTTCTTTGTATATTGTTGAGATGGTATTGAATTTCTGGTCCACATCGTCGGTCTCTGCTCTTTCCTGGCTTTTGGTAATCAGATATCGTCTCTTTACGTCGACCATGAACGCTTTTCTGGTGAGGGGGTCCTTAAGTTTCGTGATGTTATATCTTTCCTGTTTGACTGCAACTGGTCCAGCAGCTCTGAGTTTCACCTTCAGTCTTGCTACTACTAGGTGATGATCACTTCCCACATCTGCGCCTCTTCTTACTTTCACGTCTTGTAGTGCATGTCTCCATCTGCCATTGATCATTATGTGATCTATCTAGTTTTTGTCTCGTCCGTTTGGTGATTCCCATGTTAACTTGTGCACTTCTTTGTGTTGAAAAAGTGTTCCTCCAATGACCAGGTTGTTAATACTGCAGAAGCTTATTAATTTGTCCCCATTCTCATTTACTGTTCCACTGCCGCATTTCCCCATTACTCTTTCGTTATAATTATTATGTGTTCCAACTTTCGCATTTAGGTCTCCCATTACTATAATAAGATCGTTCCTGGGTACAGTTTCCATTTCCTTTTGTACCTGTTGATAGAACTCATCCTTGATCTCTTCATCGCTGTCATTTGTTGGTGCATAGCATTGTATAATTGTGGTGTTGGTGAATCTCCCTCTCAGTCTTGCTCTTATTAGTCTGTTGTTAATGGGTTTCCATTCCAGTAGAGACCTTTCCATTCCTTTCTTAAGGATAATGGCTACACCTTCGTTGTGCTGACCGTCCTCTCTACCAGAATAAAGTACTGTTTCCCCTGTGGCTGTTTTTATTCTCCCCATCCCTGTCCATCTGCTCTCGCTTATTCCCAGGATATGTAGTTTGTAATTCCTCATCTCTGCTGTGATCTGTCTCAGCTTTCCTGCCTCATTCATAGTTCTGACATTCCAAAAACCAATTTGGTTTCGTGTTTTGCGGTCTGGGCATCCGTTTTCATGCCAGTGGCTTCCTTTCGGCTTTCACCACTGTCAGTCATACGAGCCTGAGACTCCGGATGTCCGTCCCGCATCAAAGTATTTTCATTTATTGCTGTTTCTGTAACGTGTGCGATTTTTTTACACAGACAGGGGTGTCGGCCCTGTGCTAAAACCCCCAACCTGGAGGACCAGGGTACCAGCTTTTGTCTGACCCCTACCCACGCAGACCAGTCCAGCATGGTTGAACCTACCAGGAGTAAAACTCCCACTGGCATTGCTCTGGGGATTGTTAGGGTACACAAGCTGCCATACCGCTACAAGGTATAGGTACCATTGATGGCAGAATTTGTCTTTGGTAAGATCGTATTCTACAGTCAACTTTTAAGCGTTTTTCAATTTTACATGCAAAATGTTCTAAGTATACCGAACATACTTGTGTTAATACTACCAAAGACATTATATATTACAATTCTCTATCCATTTCCCTACAGTTTGGTATATAATAAGTACATGTTCAAAGGAAAATTCACACAAAAATTTAGACTGAAAGATGAACACTTCACTGAATAAAATTCTGCCCACAATAAAAGTCTGGCACAGCGTGCAAAATAACTCTGGACTGAAAGAGTTAAATGACATGTTTTACTGCTGGTTTTACTGATAACCTGTCATGTAATATTTACCACTGAAGTCTGTTATCTTATATTCTTTAATTTTACAGCTGTAGGCTATTAGTTATTTATACTGGATAGACATATGTTAAAGCAATAGCACATTCATCATAAATTTGGAACTAGCTGATCCCACATCATAAATCTGGAACTAGCTGATCCCACATCATAAAGCTGGACCTAGCTGATCCCACATCATAAAGCTGGACCTAGCTGATCCCACATCATAAATTTGGACCTAGCTGATCCCACATCATAAATTTGGACCTAGCTGATCCCACATCATAAAGCTGGACCTAGCTGATCCCACATCATAAAGCTGGACCTAGCTGATCCCACATCATAAATTTGGACCTAGCTGATCCCACATCATAAAGCTGGACCTAGCTGATCCCACATCATAAAGCTGGACCTAGCTGATCCCACATCATAAAGCTGGACCTAGCTGATCCCACATTATAAATTTGGACCTAGCTGATCCCACATCATAAAGCTGGACCTAGCTGATCCCACATCATAAAGTTGGACCTAGCTGATCCCACATCATAAAGCTGGACCTAGCTGATCCCACATCATAAAGCTGGACCTAGCTGATCCCACATTATAAATTTGGACCTAGCTGATCCCACATCATAAAGCTGGACCTAGCTGATCCCACATTATAAATTTGGACCTAGCTGATCCCACATCATAAAGCTGGACCTAGCTGATCCCACATCATAAATTTGGACCTAGCTGATCCCACATCATAAATTTGGAACTAGCTGATCCCACATCATAAATTTGGAACTAGCTGATCCCACATCATAAAGCTGGACCTAGCTGATCCCACATCATAAATTTGGACCTAGCTGATCCCACATCATAAAGCTGGACCTAGCTGATCCCACATCATAAAGCTGGACCTAGCTGATCCCACATCATAAATTTGGACCTAGCTGATCCCACATCATAAAGCTGGACCTAGCTGATCCCACATCATAAATTTGAACCTAGCTGATCCCACATCATAAAGCTGGACCTAGCTGATCCCACATTATAAATTTGGACCTAGCTGATCCCACATCATAAAGCTGGACCTAGCTGATCCCACATCATAAAGCTGGACCTAGCTGATCCCACATTATAAATTTGGACCTAGCTGATCCCACATCATAAAGCTGGACCTAGCTGATCCCACATTATAAATTTGGACCTAGCTGATCCCACATCATAAAGCTGGACCTAGCTGATCCCACATCATAAATTTGAACCTAGCTGATCCCACATCATAAAGCTGGACCTAGCTGATCCCACATCATAAATTTGGACCTAGCTGATCCCACATCATAAAGCTGGAACTAGCTGATCCCACATCATAAAGCTGGACCTAGCTGATCCCACATCATAAATTTGGACCTAGCTGATCCCACATCATAAAGCTGGACCTAGCTGATCCCACATCATAAAGCTGGACCTAGCTGATCCCACATTATAAAGCTGGACCTAGCTGATCCCACATCATAAAGCTGGACCTAGCTGATCCCACATCATAAATTTGGACCTAGCTGATCCCACATCATAAAGCTGGACCTAGCTGATCCCACATCATAAATTTGGACCTAGCTGATCCCACATCATAAAGCTGGACCTAGCTGATCCCACATCATAAAGCTGGACCTAGCTGATCCCACATCATAAAGCTGGACCTAGCTGATCCCACATTATAAAGCTGGACCTAGCTGATCCCACATCATAAAGCTGGACCTAGCTGATCCCACATCATAAAGCTGGACCTAGCTGATCCCACATCATAAAGCTGGACCTAGCTGATCCCACATTATAAAGCTGGACCTAGCTGATCCCACATCATAAAGCTGGACCTAGCTGATCCCACATCATAAATTTGGACCTAGCTGATCCCACATCATAAATTTGGACCTAGCTGATCCCACATCATAAAGCTGGACCTAGCTGATCCCACATCATAAAGCTGGACCTAGCTGATCCCACATTATAAAGCTGGACCTAGCTGATCCCACATCATAAAGCTGGACCTAGCTGATCCCACATCATAAATTTGGACCTAGCTGATCCCACATCATAAAGCTGGACCTAGCTGATCCCACATCATAAATTTGGACCTAGCTGATCCCACATCATAAAGCTGGACCTAGCTGATCCCACATTATAAAGCTGGACCTAGCTGATCCCACATCATAAAGCTGGACCTAGCTGATCCCACATCATAAAGCTGGACCTAGCTGATCCCACATCATAAAGCTGGACCTAGCTGATCCCACATCATAAATTTGGACCTAGCTGATCCCACATCATAAAGCTGGACCTAGCTGATCCCACATCATAAATTTGGACCTAGCTGATCCCACATCATAAAGCTGGACCTAGCTGATCCCACATTATAAAGCTGGACCTAGCTGATCCCACATCATAAAGCTGGACCTAGCTGATCCCACATCATAAAGCTGGACCTAGCTGATCCCACATTATAAAGCTGGACCTAACACTTCACTCCCATATGGCTGCATCTGCTGTGGGACTACCTTTACTTCCTGTTACGTGTTTTTTTAGATGTGAATGTTAATGTGCAATAACAGGATGGTTCCTGTGGCCAAGATGACATCTAGGGTAGCAAATCTCTTAGACACCCCAACCAGCCAACACCACTCAGAATTATTTGATTTACAACTGACGAAGTGGACAATATACAATTTATTTCAGACTGCACGCAGCTCCACATACAATAGTTCAGGCCAACATATAATGGCAGATAATATGCATTAGACGAAATACCGTAGGCAGTCAGTTCATGTCAGGAACACTGTCTTTTAGTTCTCAGTATGATTTTTTATCTCTTCACACTCAACACTGAGCAATTATACTTCTTGTCAATACAGATAACTAGATGACTAGATACATCTCACCGAAGATCTTGATGTATTATAAACACTTTAACAATAAAGAGCTCAAACACATACGTCCACTCGCTATGGCACACAATCGTATAAGGCCCGCACTTCTGCTCCTCTAGTTTCACGTGAGCCAGCCAAGCATATCGGCTTAACGTCACTCACCCGTCTTTATCAGTGACCCGTATGAAATAAACAAACAGAGCCCTGTTGAGCTAACCATATAATAGGCACAATCGTTATGAATTTTAATCATAACACTTACATAATTCTACTGCTTCTCTAATTGCTTACAGTAAGACATGTTCATCTTTGAATCAGCATATCTGTTCCTTTGACCTTCATGTTGTATCAAAGATTGTTGTATTGTCCGTGTGGTTGTTCTGTCATTATGGGTACACTGATCAGTGCTATCTTCATGTTGTATCAAAGATTGTTGTATTGTACGTGTAGTTGTTCTGTCTTTATGGGTACACTGATCATTGCTATCTTCATGTTGTATCAAAGATTGTTGTATTGTCCGTGTGGTTGTTCTGTCATTATGGGTACACTGACCAGTGCTGTCTTCATGTTGTATCAAAGATTGTTGTATTGTCCATGTGGTTGTTCTGTCATGGGTACACTGATCAGTGTGTTAGAGAGCCAGATTTGACATTGTACCCTTCAGGATGAACATTTATTTTAAAAATGTGTCCACAGAATTGTTACAGTCCATATTGCATAGCAGACATAATGGCTGAGGTTGGTAGTGGCAGTGATGCCAGGACAGGCATTGAAACCAAGATAATCAAACAGATTGAGGTATGCAGGTGTGCTCAGTTATTGTTGTCAGTCTGGCAACTGTATGTCACATGTATCTTGTCTATTATCATGCTCATCTCTTTTTTTTTGTTCCTTGTAGAGCATGAAGCCACTATTGAAGATGACACCTTGAGGAAGCCTACAACATAATACAAACCCTGACAGCAGTGGTTTCTAAAGCAATTTGTTTGACATGACGAGCACAGCCTCATTTAATGACATGTCCGAGGGAGCAGTATTTCTCTTCATTCTTTATCGTATCAGAAGCCCATGCTAACTACTCGGGCATGTCTTGTCTATGGGGTGTGCTTAAACTTTTTCTATCCCACTGGCTGTGTGGTGTGCCATGACCTGGTACATTATTCTCCCAAAGGCTGTCTTGTACATCACTTTGGCTGCAGACAGATTTTCTCATGCTTGCACTTGATACTTATTAGTCGTTCTTTCTACCCTGGGGTGTAGAGGTTAGCCAGAGAGAGTGCCATACTATTCTATCAGCTGTCTTCCTCCTGTCCTGGTTCCAGTCTAGTCCTGTGTCCTTCAGAGATTGATTAATGTTGTCCTATCAGCTGTCTTCCTCCTGTCCTGGTTCCAGTCTAGTCCTCTGTCCTTCAGAGATTGATTAATGTTGTCCTTTCAGCGAACTCTGGTCATCCTGGAAGTCTGGATCCCTGACTCATGGTTTCCCATATTTGTCATGGTAGCCGATCTCCCGTTCTGCAGACATGGCCAAGCCATTGTAATTGGGACTGTTCGTTTCGAGTCTCCAGGGGCTGGGTTTTTGAGCCATGACATATTATCAAAACACAGCCTTTATATGATGTAAAACAAACTTATTTATTGTGCTTAAGACTTCTTACATTTCAAAATGCTCTATTTTCTCAATATTTGTTTACTGCTTGTTGCACTGCATGTCTAGTTGAATAAAAAGGCATCCAATTTGATGCCTGGGTAGAATCTAACGACTAACTGCCCAGGACAAAAAGTGTTTCAGTGTTATTTTCCAGAGAGTGATCAGAATTTAATAAAATATATTATTTTAAGGCATGCTTCTGTATTGCTTACAATCATCAATATGTGTGGTCTGTTAACTTCTGAGGCAGAGTTCTCAGGTTGATGAAAGTAATAAGAACTACTGTTTGAACTGAGAACTGTGCATTTCATAACTGGATTGTCAGAAGAACTACTAGTGTAACGTGGATTTATCATCATCATCATCATATTAATGTATCACCAACAACAATAGCAAGGCTCAATGCTAGAGGTACGACCACACTACACTGGCTGACACAAACATACCATGACACTGGCTACAGGTACTGATCCTCTTTAATGAAAACTGTACACACACAAAACAATACGCATGACAATGCAATGAAGGATGCCTAATAACTTGCCAAAACACCGTAGCACCACATAATGTCAAAATGCCATTAACACGACACAATCAGTGGCTACACTATAATCATTTCTGAACAAACAACGCAATACATAACTGCGCTAATATTATTATAAGCATTATCCAGGAGAAAGTCACTAGATTCCACAATATCTATGAAGTAACAAACCAACTACTCCCGATCACATGAAAAGCAAGAAGTATGACCAAAAAACTGGCATCCATATGATATCCCAGCAAAACTGCTGACAAAGGCCAAAAACGACCGCTTAGGCCGGCAGACATATCTAGAATTTTTTCCTTTGCGCCAAAAAGCTCCCTTCCGGCTTCCGTCTAATCGAAAACTGGCCGAGCAAGTTTTTACAAGAGACGAACCAGTGTTGTCGCTCTCCAGTGTGACCAATATACAATTTAGCGAAAGTCTATGTCGTGACATCCATCCCCCCTTAAGGAAGAAAACGCAGTTTTCTTCCAAAGGCGGAGTCATGCCCAGCCCCCCTTTGGAGTATGGACGAACAAATGCCGAGATAGCACCTCCTTATGCAAATAAAGAATGCCAGAGTTGTGCTATACCCTCGTCGTACATGCCTTTTCACTTACTATACTCAATACAAAGAAATATGCACCAATCTACACTGGGTACTGATCCTGAAGTAGTCTACACATCATGCATGTTACACAAAATGCAAATACCTGATTGTCACCAATCAAACTTTAAGTTCTCGTAACACAATCATCATGTCACAACATAGTTATAGGCATAATATAATATGGTATGTCCACACATAGAGTACACCTACTAGATCTTGCCTTTATGGCAGCATATACCATACATTGAATATTAAAATACATCATCATGAAATATCAACTGAAATAGTCATAATGCCTTACTTACATAAATTCCAATAAATACTCTCTTTTCAGATGTAAGTTTTCCCAGAAACTATAACTGTTCAATTATTTGACAACCTGGACAAGACATCTGTTACTACATTTACAACATCCTCATATTGATATATTAGTAGAACTGGGGGCGCGGGTCAGAGCCTATCAGGTTCGGTTCGCAACAACCGAAAGATCTTACTAAAACGAACCCGAAAATCTAGCTCTAGCTAAAGCTGAACTATTAGCAGATGGTTTCGAAGCAAAGACATGTGACAGGCGCTAGGTGGTACCTCACACCCCAGACCCGTGCACCAAGAAAATTTATAAAGGATCGTTTGACAGGGGTTGCAATTATTGGTTGCTTGCAACCCTCTCAGCAGCAGACTTAACAATTCAAGCAACCCAAAGCCTTATGCAGATCAACATTTAATTCTACCGAACAGAACCGAACACCAAACAACCAATCCAACAAACAATCAAACGAACACCCAGTCAGTGTTCATAGACTGTCTGAAAAATAATAAATAAAACAATGTCTAAGTGAACATTAATAGCATGGATAATAACACTTACCATAAAGAAAACATGCGCCCACCTGATATCATCAACTATCTCACACACTCATGCGTGTCGTCCAATGCGACTAGTATGGTGTTGTGCATGAGGCTGGCAATCGCACCGGGTAACATAGGTTGCTACCGAAACCACTACTGCAAGAGCATCTGAATGCTTCATGCTGAGGCAAACCACACCGGTGGCCCCATGCTCCCTCAGGAGCGGAGAAGAGAAATATACATCTCCAAGTACGCCCACGTGCTCTCACAAACCATGTTCACATAACTATAATAATCAACTGGACATAAAATAATATTCTTCAATACATGTACAACAAATAATCTCAATAATGAGAATTAACTACTACCTCTCAACCGACCCACATCAATACTCGTTCCCGCACTCTGAACATGTCGTAAGTGACGATTGGTGTTTCCATGCTCCACCAGGAGCAAACAGAGAAACACCTGTCTCAACTTGCCTTACGCACCAGAAATCTAAATGACTATTCTCCCTTCTAAGTAACCACTAAAGATAAACAGTAGAATAATCAATAATCGTGAAATACACTTAATTACTTTTACATTAAAGGATAAAATAAAATTACTCTTACATTAGAGAATAATATTCTTGGCTTTAACCAAAAACTGGAACTAAATACACCGCGTGTCGCACGGCATAACATATTATAGGTTTAACACGCGGAGCGTGTTTGCTCAGACTCGCTATCGCCGCCTTTTATCACCACGAGGTTGCTATCTTGCGATCGCTAATCTTAATAGCCTCACACTATGTCTGCCTTTCTGAAGAATGAAATAATCGCTCTTAAACTTTCACATCTATCTATCTATCTATTTATCCCATTAAACATTAAAATAGCCACATCGATATAATTTCAGAATCCTAGAAAACTAATGCTAATTTAAATTAACTCACGTGCTCAAGGCATTTACAGCTTGGCTCTTGTGTGTCTTCTTAGTCTGTTCTCACTGGGCGGCTCTTTCAAACATAGACCGGTTTCGCCGCTTGCTACCCCTTTTTATAAGCCCTGGCCTAACCACTCAATTTACTGCGCGCCTACGCGCATTAATCTGCGCCACACAGATAACACACGCGATTATTGCTCCAGAATGCATGAAAACACAAATTTACACAACTATTTCTAGAGCAAAAACACAACTAATATGTAGGCTTATTATGGCCTTGTAATAAACCTGCTTGAAGATAACGTGATCAAAAGGCACTAAACCACATAGACAATATGACTGCCCAGATGGGGCCAGCGCCGAGAACGACAGACCTCAAGATGGCGCTGTCACAGACATATGCTTCTGCCTAACTGCCCTACGCGCACCCCAACTATTCACAAAAGTAACACGTGCCATTTTGGTATTGTCGCATAGCGACAATACTTCTACAAACTTAACCGGCGCAACCTCATCAAACACTCGTCTGAGTGTGCGCCAACTAGCACTCAGTGGCACATTACGCACCAAAACTGTGCGATCACTAACTCTCGGACTTGAATATAAGTCCCCACTGCTCCTAGTCATGTCCTTCGGTACATGCCGCGAACTACGCTTCCGGTGTACCTTTTGTTTATCAATCTTGGAAGTTTGGTGATGCTGAGCCTCTGCATCAGCTACACCTATGGCACTATGCACCCCGCGTACATTACCGACGGTTAAATCGGCAATCGGATCCTCCAGGACCAACGCGTAGACTCTACCCGTAATGAACGGTGTGTCCACACTAATGCACGCCTGGGGGTAAGTCTCAACTTTGCCCCCGAACGTGGTGCATTTTACCGTTTTGCCAGTCAGGCATGAGTCGTCGATGCAAGATCGACGCACCCCAATTGTTGTGCATCCGGTGTCTCTCAACACCCGGACTGGTCTATTCTCCACCTTTCCTTCGTGGAGGATCACCTTGCCAGTCTCATGCACTGCCGATAGACATGGTGCCGCATGCCCACATTGTAGCACTAATCTCTCGTTCGCATTGAACAGAGGACGGCACCCCGCACAGTCCTCGCTGTTCATTGTGTCCAACACAACCGCGGAATTTGCGTGTTCAATCGGAGTAGTGCAGCTATCAGCACTATGACCCCTGCCACCGCAGTTGGTACACACGCGCTCTTTCTTTTTCTCCTCGCGTGTACCTTTGCTGGAGCCCTTCGATGACGAAGACCCCGCATCAGAGTCAGAAGACCGACTCTCTGAGGACGCACTCCTCTGCTTATGATGTTTGGTTTTATACCAAAATTGGTCTTCGTCACGCGAGTCCTCGAATCGTACCTGCTTTCGCGCTTGACGATCCCCTCCGTTGTTATAACTATCATAACGTTGGCTCTGCCACCTCGGCCAACTGTTCCTATGGGAACGAAAATTCGTATTAGTACCTCTATATGGCCGATAAGGACTGGAGGGCCTCTCATAACTCTGCTCTTGACCCCTGTCTGCCTTATCTGACTGATTTTGCCTAGTTTGGCGTTGAACTTTGCCCACACTGGCAACTATGTCTTCTGTCAGACCCGACTTCTGAATAGGTTTGCCCGGATGGGCCAGGACATAATGGTGCCCCAACTGGGCCATGGAGTCAATGTCCTTTGGTTGACGTTCCTGGAAGAACGCCACCAACTCACTAGAGCATGAGGACAACACTTTGTCTCGTAGAACTAAGTCCAGCAAGCCATTATAATCCTTAGGAATTCCCTCCATTTCGATCCATCTATTCAATAGAAGTTTGATCTTCGAGATAAAATCCTCGAAGTCTTGGTCTGAGCTAGGCATCGCGTTCTTAAAACGCGTCCGGTAGCCGTCAGCAGTCAGACGGAACCTCCGGAGCAATCTCTCCTTCACTTTGTCATAATCGGCCCTTTCCTCTACAGGGAGGCTATAAAAAGTCTCCATCGCGGGCCCCACTAGCAGTGTTGATAAAAGAGATGGCCACTGATCCCTATCAGCCTTATAGGCCACACATTCTGCCTCAAATCTTTCCAAGAAGAAGTCTAAACTATCAATTTTCTCATTGAAATTTGGTAGCCGCAGTCTAAAAGGACGATGAGCCGCACCAGAAGTTGAGTTCTGACCACTCGCACCCACTTCTAACTTCTTTAATTGTATCTCCTTCTCCATCATTTTCTCTTCCAGAGCTATTCTCATTCTCTCCTTCTCCAACTGTAACTCTCTATCTTCCTTCATCTTCCTTTCTTGTAACTCTCTCTCTTCTTTCATCTTCTTTTCTTGTAACTCTCTCTCTTCTTTCAACTTCCTTTCTTGTAACTCTCTCTCTTCTTTCAACTTCCTTTCTTGTAACTCGAATTCTCTCTGCTTCCACTCACTTTCTTCTTTCATCTTCCTTTCTTGTAACTCCTTATCTTCTTTCATCTTCCTTTCTTGTAACTCCTTATCTTCTTTCATCTTCCTTTCTTGTAATTCGTATTCTTTTCTTTTTAGCTCTAACTCTTCAGCTCGAGCATCTCTTAGAGCATTTTGTTTCTCAATTCTCTCCCTCTCTTCCTTCTCTTTTCTGTCATTTTCCTCCTTTGCTGCTTTCTCTTTCAAATCTTTTTGATTCTCTATTGAATTGAATTCTGCCTTAGCAAACTCCACTAATTCTTTTCCTGTGTACCCGGCTGCTTGGCCTATCCGCATGCAAGTATCAATGTCCATGATGTACACTTAGAATGCTCAGTATTATTTCTTACAATAGATTTACTATCAAATCACTCAGTTGTATGTACTGTAACCTCTTCACTTATATCAGTAGAAAACTCTCTGGTTACAATGGTGCAGTAAATATTATAAATATAAATATCTCTTCTCACTATACATATATGTATATATATATATATATGCGTGTAAGTATATGACACCTCAACTCTCAGTGTAAATATATCATCACCCTCTACCTCTTATGATATCAATAAAGTCCCCCTTAGCCTCTTGGCTATGTTATGACCACTTGTGAAAATTAGGACTTTCTGATCCCTTATTCTCTATTATAGCATCATCTCAACTCACCATAGTCAATAGCTGTCTAATAACAACTTCCTGATCACCTGACAACCATGTATCAACTTACGATAATCAATAGTTGTATAATCACAACTTTCTGATATCTTGACACTAATGTCAACTTGGTTCAAAATAGGTATTACTTCCACACTTCTATCCTGGCACCCACACTGGTGCTATAATCCAATAACACTTCTGTTAATATTACACTGAATAATCTCTGTTATGCAAGTACTGTGGCAAAAAGAACACAAATGAGGACTACACAGATGAAGTAAACACACACATCACACCACGAAAACAAAATTCCAGTCACGAGGAACAAGACGATAGAACACCAAGAGAAGACGCAGATTAATATCTACAATGCGTGACTGAGCACGACCGAAAACAAGGGATACCTGTAAACGTATTTACAAGATAGTAAGATAGGACAAGAGAACACACCCCTTAAACAGAACACAAGAAATACTAAATGTACACGACAATATAAATACATACACCACAACTACAGCTAACATCCTACATAACCCCTCTAACCACACTTGTCACTCCGCTGCTCCGGCTGGATCACTGTCGCCCACAAGCAAAAAGACTCAGAAATGTGTCAAACTGACCCGTTTGCCCCACACTGTAACAACAACTTAACCCTTCAACCACTGTAAACAGCCCTGCAACAATGCCCCAACAAACAACTTGAAACTTAATTACACATTATTCCACCTGCGATAAACTGACAACTTACAGAAAATAACCATAGCGAACTACAATGCAACAAGTAGGTCAGCGCTTGAGAACGAGGTCAGGTCAAGCGACCGTAAACAGGACACTAATAGATCGACACACACATTAACTTCAACTGGACACTGAAACGTAAACAACTCACACCCGTGAATTGACGGAAAATATGAAGGCGGCCAGACAGTGGCGTTACAAGCCTTTTAACACTGTGTGTGCACAATAAATAATGGCATAATTACTGCCTCACAGGCTATAATGCCTTATTATCAAATAATATAGAGTCACTGATGCCAGCTAGCTGGGAAAACGCTATAACATACTGGCCTCCATGGCCAAAGAATAGTCTGCAATAAATATGAGCCAAATACTAGAAAATAACTGGCCCCATGGCCCACAGGTCCACCACAAAATCGGACGAGACCTCAGATGTCAGAAGAACTACTAGTGTAACGTGGATTTATCATCATCATCATCATATTAATGTATCACCAACAACAATAGCAAGGCTCAATGCTAGAGGTACGACCACACTACACTGGCTGACACAAACATACCATGACACTGGCTACAGGTACTGATCCTCTTTAATGAAAACTGTACACACACAAAACAATACGCATGACAATGCAATGAAGGATGCCTAATAACTTGCCAAAACACCGTAGCACCACATAATGTCAAAATGCCATTAACACGACACAATCAGTGGCTACACTATAATCATTTCTGAACAAACAACGCAATACATAACTGCGCTAATATTATTATAAGCATTATCCAGGAGAAAGTCACTAGATTCCACAATATCTATGAAGTAACAAACCAACTACTCCCGATCACATGAAAAGCAAGAAGTATGACCAAAAAACTGGCATCCATATGATATCCCAGCAAAACTGCTGACAAAGGCCAAAAACGACCGCTTAGGCCGGCAGACATATCTAGAATTTTTTCCTTTGCGCCAAAAAGCTCCCTTCCGGCTTCCGTCTAATCGAAAACTGGCCGAGCAAGTTTTTACAAGAGACGAACCAGTGTTGTCGCTCTCCAGTGTGACCAATATACAATTTAGCGAAAGTCTATGTCGTGACATGGATGCATTAAGGTAGCATTGTTTCAGCTAGGGCCTTATCATATATGTTGTTTATGAATGTGTATAGGAATGTTTTTTCAAAGAATTTACAGTTAAACTATCGACGAAGAGCTAAAAATAAGTGTGTTATATATGATTTGTTAGGTTAAAGTAGTTTAATTTGTGCTACGTAACAGGTATTGTTGTATGTGGTGCTACATAAAAGGTAACAGGTATTGTTGTATGTGGTACTACATAAAAGGTAACATATATTGTATGTGGTGCTACATAAAAGGTAATAAGTATTGTTGCATGTGCTCGTTTTTTTTTTTTTTTTGCAGTACTACTTCGGTGACATGAATCTCATGAAGGATAAATTCCTGAAGGAAAAGATTCAAGAAGATGACGGATGTATCTTTTGATCTAATGTTGCAGTATAATTCAAATGTTTTTCTGTATGTTTCTAATCAGTTTTGTAAAGTGTACCAAACATTGACACAGGTTCTGAACATTATTAATGTTTTTTTTATTATTTGTTGTTGTTGCAAGAATGGGGTATGAATGAGAAAATGATGGCATAGCTACAGTTCATCATTAGTATGATGGTTCGTGTCATTTTTCTTATACCTACTTCTGGAGTTTGTGCCGTTCATAAGCTCAGTGATTATTTCTTAATTTAACTGATAGCTTTCTTGTTGTTTAACATGTCCCTGACTGTCTGATGTTAAACATGGTATATCTGGGGGACATCTTCTTTGATCCTTAGCCGCGACCGTCAAAGCAGTCAGTGGCCATCATGCCTCATGGCGTCTTGTAGGGCAACAACAAATTGATTCCACTTTGCTTGGTCGGTGGCCATCGTTCGTACAGTGCCCCAACTCTGGTTCATTCTTTGCATCTCAGCCTCCACCGTCCTCCGCCAAGTTATTTTTGGTCAGCCTCTCTTTCGTTTTCCTTCAGGGGTTCATACCATAGCTGTTCTTGTGATGGCATCGGGGTCTCTTCTGAGGACATGGCCAACCCAGCTGTAGCGTCTGCCAGCTATGATGGTGTGCATGTCCTCTTGCTTGCTCCGAGTAAGTAGATCTTGGTTGGTGATGGTATTAGGCCAAAAAATTCGGAGCATTTTTCTTAGGCATGTTGTGTGAAAAGAGGACAATTTCGACATTTCCTTCTCTGTAACTCTCCAGCATTCCACACCATAGAGAAGCACAGAAAGCGCACAGCTCTGATATAATCTTAATTTTGTGCTTGTGCTGTACTGAGAGGACTTCCAGATGTTGTTTAGACTAAAAAAGGCTGTTCTTGCTTTGTTCATTCTGTTGTTGATGTCTTTGCTTGCTCCGCCGTCTGGTGTTACTATGTATCCTAGGTATGTGAAGGTGTCACATAGTTGCTGATTCCTTACTGATATGGGCTCAGGGTTGCTCACATTGAGCGTCATGACCTCTGTCTTTTTTAGATTGGTGTTCAAGCCCACCTGCTGGCTATACTTATTAAGTCTATCCGTTTTTTCTTGGATGTGTTGATGTGAATGTGCTAGTAGTGCAATGTCATCTGCATATTCCAGATCTTCCAATATAGAAAATGTAGTCCATCTTATTCCTCTTGGACTGCCCTCTGTTGTCTGGCGCATCACCCAGTCTATGACTGTTAAGGGGAGGTGTAACCCCCAAAAATGAAGAATTTCATTGAAAATATCAAATTTTAGATACATATTGCACTGGAAAGTACATTCATTTGCCCACATTTCTGTATGTTTATTTTCACTAAAACCTTTATGGATGATTTTATATAAATTTTTAAAGTATGTCAGGTAATTGTATTTTTACCTAATTATATATGTAAAATATACAAATTGGTATATTTGTGATGCTATATTGCTTTAATGCATGGATTTTAATTTTCGGTACCATATTTCATTTCCCTGAAGGAATTCAAGTTTTTCAAACATAGTTTCATGTGTAAAAATAATTTTGACTGGCTAATTTTTATGGGGTCCTTTGATGGGGTCATCGAAATAAATAACGTGGCTGGAGGTATTCCAGTAGAGTGGTAGGGTTACCTCTTATACGCAAATAAAGCTGCAGGTAAGAAACGAATCATAGGATTCTGGTTTCTCCTGTGCGAGCTTAAATAAATTTGTAAGTAGAGTCCCGTTATATCTTTCCACTTGTCCAATCGATTGTAGATGATAAAATGTGCGGACGACAATATTTTGAAAAATCCTAAAAACTTCCTCCGTCAGTTTCCCTCTGAACTGTGAACCATTGTCAGTTAATTTCTAATAAGGGTATCCTAATCTTGTGAATATTGAGAGCAAAGCTCTCCTACATGTACTGAGTCTGCTGAGGGTAGAGCAATCGCTTATTTCCACATAGTACATGTCTACCAGTCAGAAATGATGCATTTTTTCGGAAACTGACGAAAAGCGCATACCGTCTGCAGAAATGAAGAATTTAATGAAAAGTAAGCTGCAAAGTATGACAAAGAACATGGAATCAATAAAGGAAAATACCAGAAATGATTCCTACATAGCAGGGGGATACTGAGGTGAGTAAATTTTGTGTAAAAGTGTAATTCCTTCCTTTTTTTCTTAATTTTCTCAAAACCTCATTTTTCACACAAATGTAGGCACGTTGCCCACGATTTTTTCAAAAAACTATTAGTGATACAGCAGTAAATTTTGGGCCACATACTGTACACATAGTGCTCATTAAATAAACTAAAATAAAGGATATATGTTTACAAAACTACAAAACTGTTGAGAAATAGCTAAGATACCCCCCCCTTAAAATTTTCAACTATTTTTCGATTGGTATGTTAAAACCAAAAAAAAACTCAGATATCAAACCAATCAAAATTATTTTAGTATACAATCATTATCATATATTAACAAATAAAACAGCCAAATTTCATAACTCAAGTTGTACTCACATTTGAGATATCTTGGGCAACAAAATACCCCAAAAAAGCTAAAATTTGCCTTTTTTTCACTGTTTTTTCCGCCATAGATTGCAAGTTTTTAGTATATACCTCAATGTTTTTGTATTTTTTTTTCAGTCATTGTGCTTGTATAAATGACCAGATATAGATATTAACTTATAATTCTGTGTTTTTCATTTTGGGGGTTTAACCTCCCCTTAAAAATAGAGTGGTTGATAAGGGGCATCCCTGTCATACTCCTTCTTCACCTCAAAGGTTAGGTTGCTCTGCCCAACGCTACACGTAAAGTTGGCATAGAGCATACCGTCCCATAAGGCCCTCAGTATTTTCCATAAAAGACATGTCCCTGATGTATATCCTGTCAAAAGCATTTTTCACTGCTCTATAACAGTTTGTGGTCTACTGCTTTTGAAATTCTCTGTATAATTATCCTGCCTAGTATTTTGCTGGGAACTGAGAGAAGAGTTATTCCTCTCCAATTATTGCAGTCTGCAAGATCTCATTGGGCAATTTGACAATTATTCCTTTGTTCCACTCCATTGGTGTTGTCCCTGTTTTCCAAACTTGTGCAAATAGTGGTTCTAATAGATCTGCTGCTAGCTCAGGGTCTGTCTTAAATAGCTCTGCATTTAAGTTATCATGGCCAGGAGCTTTTCCATTCTTTAACCCTTTGATTGCTGTGATGATTTCTTCTTTTCGTGGAATGTCTGTATTAACATCTAGATCATTTTCAGCCTCAGGAACATTCAATTGTTTCTCTGGTGGTTCCTTGTTCAGAGTTTCTCTGAAATGCTCTGCCCATCTTGTTTCCTGTCCCTCTGCTGTCGTGATGAGATTTCCTTGCTTATCTCTTACTAATGTAATATTGTTTGCATTTCATTTTCCGCTGATGATTTTAGTTATTTAGCCCTATGCTAAAACCCCCAACCTGGAGGACCAGGGTGTCTGCTTTAGTCTGACCCATGCCCGCGCAAACCTGTCCAGCTTGGTAGAACCTTCCAGAAGTAAAACCCCAGTTGGCATAGCTCTAGGGGTAACCAGGTATGCAAGCCGCCATACCTCGACAACGTATTGACACCGGTGATGGCAGATCTGATGACTTGGAAACCCTCTGGATTAAATTCAAGGATATCATAAAGACAGCTGCTGCAGAAGCATGCGGTGAAGTCCGACTTGGGAACCAGAGAAAGAGGACACCTTGGTGGACAGAGGAAGTCAAAGAGAAAATAAGAGAGAAGAAAATGGCATGGAAACAATACTTAGGAGCTAAAAACACAACAGGACAAATGGAAAAATATAGAGAATATGTGACACTCAGAACAGAAGCAAAGAACAAAGTGCTAGCAGCAAAACAGAAGTCCTGGGAAGAATTTGGAGAAAAGCTAGAAAAAGATGCACAAGAAAATCAGAAATTGTTCTATAAGACCCTAAAGAACATGAGGAAGGAAAAACAATGCCCTCTCAAATTTATAAAGGACAAGCAAGGCAAATTGCTTACTGCCCCGAAGGAAGTAATGGAAAGATGGAAAGAATATTTCTCAGAACTCCTTGATGGTGAGCAAGGTCAAGCATCAGAAATGATAACCACTAGCACAGAAGAGAAAACCAATGGTGGTGAAGATGACATGAAGATGGAAGAACTGAAGGCAGCACTGGAGAAAATCAAGATGGGCAAAGCAGCAGGGCATGATGGTATAACACCAGAAATGGTTAAGTACATGGGAGCATCAGGCGACCTATTACTCTTTAGGGTCCTACAGGCAGCATGGTGCAACAAGACCATACCAAAGGATTGGGAGATTGCCATCATAACACCAATTTTCAAAAAGGGTGACAATCGACAGTGTGGAAACCATAGAGGCATATCCCTTCTCAGTGTCCCTGGTAAAATCTACTCTAGAATCCTAGAGCAGAGACTCTGACGCCTAGCTGAGCCACAATTGGATGAGGTCCAGTGCGGATTCCGAGCAAACTGAAGTACTCAAGACCTAATCTTCACACTCAGACAGCTGAGTGAAAAGGCCCTTGAGTATAAGAGTGAGATCCATCTTTGTTTCATAGATCTGGAAAAGGCGTTTGACAGGGTCCCCTGGAGCAAACTTTGGGACTGTTTGGCAAGGAAGAATATTCCAGCACCTCTGATCCATGCTATACAGAGCTTCTACAAGTCTTGCAGAAATTATGTGAGGACAACAAACCATAAGTCAGAAGAGTTCAGGACCACCACTGGTGTAAGACAAGGTGATATCCTATCACCTTACCTCTTCATATTCCTTATGGACGATGTCATCAAGGCATGTAAGGAGAGAACAAGAAAGTATTCAGTGGGGTACTGGAATATGAGACAGGTCTATATTTCGGAGCTGGCATTTGCTGATGATGTTGCCCTGATTGCTAAATCAGAGGCACATCTCCAATCCAACCTGCAAGTCTGGAAGGAAGAGCTGGAGAAGAGAGGGATGGTCATAAGCAGCTCTAAAACAAAATCCATGGTGATATCACGAGAAGAAAGAAGACATCAGATTAAGCTAGGAGAACAGGTCCTGGAGCAGGTCGTGGTACGCAACCAGACGATACGTCAAGGCCTTAAATCCTACCCCCTGCAGACCCAAGTAGAACAGTCCCAATTAAGATGGTTTGGCCATGTCTGCAGAATGGGAGAAGATCGGATACCACGACAAGCATGGGAAACAGAGCCAGGGATCCAGACCCCGAGGACGACCCAGAGTCCGCTGGGAGGACAACATTAGACAATCTTTGAAGGACCGAGGACTAGAATGGAACCAGGCCAGGAGGAAGACAGCCGATGGGATAGTCTGGCGCTCTCTCTTCCAAACCTCTACACCTCACGGTAGAAGGGGAACGACTAAGTAAGTAAGTAAGATGGCAGATCTGGGGGCCATAAAGCATATTAATTTTCTCTACGAAAATTTGTGTGATTTTTTTGTTGTTGCAACTCTGACCTCTAGGGGTCTTTCATAAGAGATGACTAATATGTGGCTAATATCACTTCAAGCTGATTGTTACAGAAACCACTTACTCAAGAACACATGAATGCTTATTTACATGCTTGCTGTGAGATGATCAGCTAACATTGGCAGCTCCATTCTCCTCAGGATGGGAAATGATGATTTCCACTCATTAACGAGTTGGGGTCACCACTGCAGTCTGTCCCTCTTGCAAGACGCCAGTGCTTAAGCTCTTCATATATGTTTGCAGTGTTGGTTTCTGCTGAAATTTGTTTTGCACAATGCAACTGTTAGCCTCATGCATAAGCATTAGCTACCTTTAGTGACATGCAAGGTAGGGTGCTGTAGTTGTGATATTTTCTCCCCAGTATTCAGGCCCAGATATTTGATGGTTTCTGTATTCGTTTTAGTTAATCCATTCACTAATCTCAGCATTGTGTGACGTGTGCAGTGATTTGTCAACTAGAACACTCTGAAGCATCTATCTGTATATGAGGTCACAGTGGAACTGATGGCAAGTACCAGTGGAGCATGAGATGACCAGAAGATGCTGATTGGTGGTTTGGACACATATTAGGAAATATGTTGATAGCATTACAAGGTGGTCCTTGTTCTGAAATCCCCAGGACAGAAGTAGAGGTGGCCCAAAAAAACACATGGAGAATAGAACTAGATACAGACATGAAAATGATGAGGAAAGCATGGAAAGACCGATAGCTGTTGGCACGTGTTTGTTGAAGGTCTATGCTCCTTGGGCAGCTGAGGGTAATAAGTGAATGAATCTGCATATGTGTTGTGTGACATAATAATTGTAAGCAAAGTTGTCGTGGTGATTTGATCCTTAACCAAGTGTCTTCAGGGGTGACTGTAGAGACCATGTTGAAGTTCAACAGGCTGAAGCAGCTTACAGAAGACCCAGAAGTGATATGTCAGGCTCTGAGAAAATCCTCAAGTGGACTTATGGAGGTATGTGTGATTGGTTAAATTATGTTGACAGATTTGTGGAAACTTGCATTCTGTCTAGTGCATAGAACATTAATTGGCAAAGCGGTTAGAGCACTTAATTCTTGAGGTAGAGTTACCGAGTTCAAAACGTGGTAATGTCCTGGTTGAGTATATTCAGCTGAAAATGGGTACCAGAGTTGTGACTTTACTTTTTCTTTCCTTTTACAGTCAGATGTTAAAGGATAATTTCCCCCCCCCCCCCCTTTTCTGTTTCTCTGTCCTTTCTGCCATCCTTTGTGCACATCCTACCAAGGTATTTAATTTCTGTGACTTATTTGATCAAGGTGTCTTTGACATAGATGTTCAATTGGCTTGGAATTCAGCTGACCTTATAGTTTCTTCTTGGATGTCAATCTTCCAAATCCAATCTCACATTTTATATTGAGTGCATCATATGATCTGTGTACAGTGCTTTGGTTATCAGTAAACAGTAATTTGTGTGCCACAACTTATTGAGGATGTGCTGTAACATCAATACTTTAACTTATGAAAAGTAATGAACAAAAATTAAATACTTTAATATGAGAAAACTGCCAGAGTCGTTTACAGATACCATAACTAAGCTACTTTGAAACAGTATGGTCATCTCATTAGAACAGTGCCATCAACATGAATCTTCTACACCAAAGCTAAGGAAATGATATCTTAATGAAACAGTCAGGATGCAGAAGGAAAATAGCCTAAATATTGCCAGATTTGTTGATAAAGGCCATGAAATCTGCCCATGATGCTTATCTTTACCGTTGGTTAGAGGGGAGAAAAAAAGTGGTGAGGATTGATGGGTGTTTATTTCCATTATTCTTTAACCTTATTATATGCAGTTCTTGTTAGAGCTTTGAGCTCCTGATGCTGTGCTTAAGTGCTCAGTGTCACTAGATCTCACTGACGTTTGAAAATTAATGTGTTGCTGTGTCACATGTAATACTCTTATTAGGTCAGTGAGGAAAGTGACAAGATCAGAAGAAGTCCGTCAAAGCCATTACCTGGTGATACTAAAGAAAGGCGGGAAGAAATAATGGGCAGGTCCATCTATGCTGTAAGTATAATCAGCTGTTCTCAGCTATGTTGATTGTTGAAGAGTTATGCAGAAATATATCTGCAATTAGCCTACACTTACCTTCTTGGTTGTGAATCATTGAGCTTTTTTCCTGCCAGCTTAGTCTCTCTTGTTTAGTCTGTTCTAGATGCTTTGAACAATTTTGCTGAACAGTTCATTTTTGTTTAGTCATCATTGTCAGCAATACCTTTTATTTCCTAAGAAGTACAAGGTCTTCAACAAAAACATACCAAAACTTTTTTGTCCTGTGTCGTCTGCTCGAGGTCTTTCCATGTTTTCCTAATCCCTATCATGTCTGTCTCCAGTTCTCTTCTCCATGTGTGTTTTGTGTCTATATTTTTATAACCTTGAGGATTCCATAATGACTTCATTGTAATGCTAACAACTAGTTTTTCTCAGTGCTTGTCCCATCCAGTGTCAGCTTCTTCCCCTCACATTTTGTTCCGCTGGTGTATGGATGTTTGCCTGGTTCTTTCCCTTAGTTCCTCATTAGTGAACTGATTATACCATTTCAATCATTCTGTTGCTCACAAGCACCCCTTTATGATACTCTGTGTTTTTTCTGTAGTAGTCATTTCTGTTGGTCTCCATATTTCAGAGACTAACAATAGGACAGACCTGACATTTCAGTTGAATATTCTTATTTTATTATTGGACTTGATTTCTTTTGATTTCAGTATATTTCTTAATGCAATGAAAGCTATAACGATATCAAAATACACAAAATCAAAAAGGGCTTTCTTTGCATTGGAAAATATATATATAGCTTTTAATAATGGGTTATTCTGTTTTCATAAACAAATAGAAAGCCTTCCCAACAGACGTCAAACTTGATGACCTGCAGGAGTTCTTTGAGGCATATGGTCCACTTGAGAACATCTACATGAAGAGAGACTTTCACAAGAAAACATTTAAGGGCTCTGTGTTTGTTATATTCTCTAAAAAGGAGGATGCTGAGAAATTTATCACAGAAGAAGATACAAAGTTCAAAGATACAGCTGTGGAAACAAAGTGTTGCAAGTAGGTGTCAAATATTGCATATTTTAAATAAATATCTTTTAATCACAAAGTTCAATGTATGTGATTTATGGCCCGCTGCTTTCCTGTGACCATGTGCACACCACCACATGCTTCACTCTAGAATGGTCCCATTGCAGTGTTGCCACACCGTGAGAATTTTGCACAAATCATGATTGTGCCAGAGATGTCGTGGTGTACAAGAAGAAGGTGGTTGTGTACACTTAACTTTCTGTGGGAATTTTTGGTTCTATACTTTGGAATTCTGTGATTGAGAAGAGGCAACACTATCCCGCAGGTACCATTTAGTCTTGCAATAGGCGTTGTGCTGTGTGGTTCTGAACTGTTGTGTACTAGGAGGCTTTGCTCACCATTTTTTTGTGTGTGTGGGCACCCTACCTTCATCTTATTGACCTGATTTTGATACATTCCCTCAATTTATAAACACCAAATAATATTCAACATGAGTAAAATAATCCTATGTTAAATTTTGGATTCACTTTTGATGTCCTAATGTCATTTCAATGTGGCTAAAATGCAGTTGAGATATATTTTAGTTTTTACACACAACCTCTATTTGTTGATACATTCAATACTTGTGATTTCAAGTTATGCGAGGTTTTTGCACAATGTAACCATTGCATAAATGATGGGACGCCTGTACATTCATTTTGCTCCTAGCTGATGAACACAAAATCCCAGAAGTAAATCAATAGTTCATGTTTATAGCTAATGGACTAACAATATTTTGAATTACCTTTGATGTTATTTCCCTATCAGTCCATACAATTTTTGTATATTCCTCTGTGTAGGGCTGATTACTTCAAAAACAAAACAGCAAAGAGAAAGGGAAAAGGCAAGAAAGATAAAGACGAGAATCAGGAAAAGAAGTAAGATTTACTGCTAACTTAGTGCACCACAAGATTTGTGGATGTAACTTAGTGCAACACAAGTTTAATTGATGTTATTTGGTGTGCTGCAAATTTCATTGATGTTATTTGGTGTGCTGCAAATTTCATTGATGTTACTTAGTGTGACATGTTTTGTTAATGTAACTCAGTGTGACTTAAGATTAGTTGATGTAACTTGGTGTGACATGTTTCGTTAATGTAACTCAGTGTGACTTGATATTAGTTGATGTAACTTGGTGTGCTGCAAATTTCATTGATGTAACTTAGTCTGACTTAGTTGATGTAACTTGGTGTGCTGCAAGTTTCATTGATGTAAATTAGTGTGACACATTCCATTAATGTTATGTAACTCAATGTGACTTGAGATTAGTTGATGTAACCTGGTGTGAAATAAGATTAGTTGATGTAACTTACTGTGACACGTTTCATTAATGTAACTTATTTGACTTGAGATTATTTGATGTAACAGTGTGAAATAAGATTAGTTGATGAACTTAATGTGATTCAACATTAAACTCTATAGCTTTGTGTAGCACACATTTAGTTGATACATCTTGGTGTGACACCAGATTTGTGGATGTGGCTTAGTGTGACACAAGATTTGTTGATATGGCTTAATGTGACACCAGATTTGTGGATGTAACTTGGTGTGACACAAGATTTGTGGATGTAACTTGGTGTGGCACCAGATTAGTTGATGTGGCTTAGTCTGACACTAGATTTGTAGATGGAACTTGGTGTGACACCAAGATAAGTTGATGTGGCTTAGTGTGACACAGGATTTGTGGATGTAATTTGGTGTGGCACCAGATTAGTTGATGTGGCTTAGTGTGACACAAGATTTGTGGATGTAACTTTGTGTGGCACCAGATTGGTTGTTGTTTTTCTTAATAAAATTTTTTTTTTTATTCCCCACACTGTTTTCCAGTTCTTGTTTTCATTATTTCTTATTTTTTGTTTTTAATGTACTATCGACTTCCGGTTTAGTGGCAGCCATCTTTGCTTCACCATGTGACTGGACATAAGGGAGTGTTTTTTTTCTCTTATTTTTATAGTTTCATGTTCTCTACTTAATTCTCATTTTCTTTCCCTCCTGTCTCTTGTTTGTCTGTCCCTGATGAAGGCCTTGTGGCCGCAACATGGTTTTTCTTGTCCTTTCTCATTGTAAGACGTATTACTACTTGTGTGTGTGTTTTTTTTTCCCATTCAACTGATGTTGCTTAGTGTGACACAAGATTAGTGGATGTAACTTTTTGTGGCACCAGATTAGTTGATGTGGCTTAGTGTGACACTATTTGTGGATGTAACTTGGTGTGGCACCAATATTAGTTGATGTGGCACCAGATTATTTGATGTGGCTTAGTGTGGCACATGATTTGTGGATGTAACTTGGTGTGTGTTAAGGATTCTGGCTCTAGTATGTGGAAGGATGTCTAGGGATATTGTATTAATGTTCTGAAATGTAGTCACCAAAATTCTGGCCACAGTTTCTCTACTCGTAATCGAACTGTTCTTTGTGGTCTAAGTCCTTTCATCCGACTAACTGTTCTCAATTCTTAATTTGTTACATCTCTATAAACTCATGCTTCCAACTGGAAATCATTTCTCGAAAACTTCTGTGTTTATGACTTTCACTTTATTTAACACAGGAACTTATGTAAACGACACATTGCTCTTAATACAATTTGACATTGTTCATTTAAATCATTGATTCTTCATTTCATAGATTACTTTTGCACAAGTATATGCTTCTTCACAATTCTCTCGGCTATCAAGACTTATCTTCTTTTGAGTGCTTCCATAGCATAATTATTTCCTTCAAAGTCTAATCTTAGGAATTCCACTTGATATATTTAGATATCCTTTCATCTCAATACTGTTTCAATTCGGTGCCTTCCTGCACATCTTCTTTTAGTCGGCAATTATATTCTTTTATTCGGGTACTCATGCCCTTCCATGACGTTGCGATAACCTCTATAATTGCGAATATGTCTCTTTGGCTATACTCGAATAAATCTTACCCGAAATCTCATACTACCTTGACGAGATGGGTTTATCCTCAATTGAATTAGAATTACATTAGATTTCTACTTGAAATCTACATCCGATATGAACACTTTTAAAGTAGAATCAAATACACTGCCATAAGTGGACCTTGCCACACCAGCCGACACTGTGGAATCCTGTAACTATCTTCTACGTCATTTTACGCTACTTCGTAGTCATAGTTAATGATCGCATTTATTTTGTGTTTGGTGAGTGTACAACATGGTGCAAAGCGATCTCTCTGCAACTCTACTTTAACATAATCGCTATGCCCAATGATGTGCACTCAACAGTGTGACACCAGATTAGTTGATATGGCTTAGTGTGACACAAGATTAGTGGATGTAACTTTGTGTGGCACCAGATTGGTTGATGTTGCTTAGTGCGACACAAGATTAGTGGATGTAATTTTTTTGTGGCACCAGATTAGTTGATGTGGCTTAGTGTGACACTAGATTTGTGGATGTAACTTTGTGTGGCGCCAGATTAGTGTGACAAAAAGATTTCTTGATATGGCTTAATGTGACGACACCATCTTTATGGATGTATTAAGTAGATGCTTGTAGTAGGAGGCTTTTTTTTAAATTTTGAAGTAATTTGTATGTCATCATAACAGTCAGTATTTAAAGTAGTACTTACAAGGTTCACTGATGAATTTGGATTATGGTATCCCTCCACATAACTAGTTCTGTATTGCATAATAATTTACTAGCAATAGGGTGTTGCTGCCAGATGTAAAAAAGATGTTTTATGCAACAACTCTTTATCAGTGTAAGTTAGAAGGAGAGTTCTTCAGTGTTCTAAAGATCCAGTCCTGATTTGCAGAGGTCAGTCTTGGACAATTAGTAAACAAGAAGGAAAAATGCTAAAAATACCATGAGCAGCTAAGAAGAGTAAAGAGATGTCCTGAAATGGCAGATGCATATAGGAAACTTATGAGTCATGTAGGAAGGAAGCAGTATCATTTCTTTGGGCATGTTATGAGAAGAAAGATGTCGTATATTGTGATGTCAGGAAAGTTTGAAGGAAAAGGAGGATGATACAGGTGAAAAAACTGGACAGTTTGACATCGATGTATGACAGACGTCAACAACATAATTGGTCAACCGTACTAGACACAGGAAGTTGTGGAGAGTGTTCACCTACGCCACCAAGCATGGTACTTGAAGATGTTAAAGGAATACAATTAACAGCTTCAGCAAACATTACATGTGACATTGAAGAACTTCCACATGATAAAATTCAACATTCCAGAAATAAATAATCCAGCATTATCAATGTTCTTCACTTACTGTGCTCCTTTCTTTTTTGTGACTTTGTGGTGTTTCAGAAGTTCAACCTCAGCAAAACATTTTTCTTAGACACTCTACTACAGAATAATTTATCCTTTAATGC
Organism: Oreohelix idahoensis; assembly: GCA_024509875.1. Taxonomy (NCBI): domain Eukaryota; kingdom Metazoa; phylum Mollusca; class Gastropoda; order Stylommatophora; family Oreohelicidae; genus Oreohelix; species Oreohelix idahoensis. The sequence continues at coordinate 3,893 of JAMPIV010019534.1, read as the reverse complement.
AACATATTTGTGAATTGAAGTTGTGATGGAATAGTCTTTGCTGGCATTTTTGTGAATAGGAGGGATTTATCTTAAAATGCAATATTTATTCTTTATGTTGAGCAGACTACGTTGACAGAATGAGAATTAAAAATCTTGATGATTTTCTGTTCCAGGAAAGAGCAGGCAAAACAAGAAAAAGAAGAAGATTTAGAAGAGGTTTGTCAGATAAATTCATACTTTTTTATGTTATATAGACAACTTTTTTATGTTATATAGACAACTTTTGTATGTTATATAGACAACTGTTACCACTGAAATGCTAGTAGATTCTCAATAATAAATCAAATGTTGGTTTGTGGTGCACACGTGTAAGGAAGGAGAATATTAGACAGTAGAAAAGTAACAGTTGACGGGGGGGGGGATCAAGCTTGGGGCCATCTCCTTGCTGTGAGAGTGCATTGTGGCCAAATGTATGACCAACTTATAAAGTGTGGCCATCAGAAATGTGCCATCTCCTTGCTGTGAGAGTGCATTGTGGCCGAATGTATGACTAACTTATAAAGTGTGGCCATCAGAAATGTGCCATCTCCTTGCTGTGAGGGTGCATTGTGGCCGAATGTATGACCAACTTATAAAGTGTGGCCATCAGAAATGTGCCATCTCCTTGCTGTGAGAGTGCATTGTGGCCGAATGTATGACCAACTTATAAAGTGTGGCCATCAGAAATGTGCCATCTCCTTGCTGTGAGGGTGCATTGTGGCCGAATGTATGACCAACTTATAAAGTAAGGCCATCAGAAATGTGCCATCTCCTTGCTGTGAGGGTGCATAGTGGCCGAATGTATGACCAACTTATAAAGTGTGGCCATCAGAAATGTGCCATCTCCTTGCTGTGAGGGTGCATTGTGGCCGAATGCATGACCAACTTATAAAGTGTCTTGGTGGCTGTCATTCTAACAACATTACATGCAGCTGTGAAATATAGAACCCAGCCTTGTTGTAGTCACCTCCATAGCTTTCCTTTTCACCAGTGTAGGCCAAATAACACAAAATGGAAATCATAATGTGTCTAGCACAGCATTGAATAAATATAAAAAGTGCAGTGTAACACCAGTTAGTTTAGAGTAAACTATGGGTAAATATAAAAAAAAACCAAAGAGCTAGTGAATAGTAAATATTAAATGAAAATAGGTATTTGGCAGGCATCCGTGAGATAGACAGGAGGAGGAGAATATAATGCAATAAACAAGTAACAGAAGTGATAAGCTCACTGGTGAATCGAACCAGAGACCATCTGTATGGCACCATTGTGCCTCGCTGTGGAAGTGCAGTTTGTGCACAAATCTGTGGTTGTTGGACTCCCAGAAAGGAGAAGTAGTTGGATCATTAAAACTAGCTTGTTTACAAGGTATTTATTTGGTTGATGTGCAAATAGATTCACTCCATACTTAATGTTTTATATTAATTTAATACATGGAACGGAGAAGAAAATAAGTGGCATTAGACATGTCATTCTTTAGAAGGCACAGAAAATCATTTATGGATATACTCAAGTGAGTTTATCAAGATGAGGTGCAAACAAAATTCTTTGCTCAAAAAGAGCGACAAAGAGAGGGAAATGCCTAAATAACTGACTATATAACTTTGAATACCGATGCTTCAGTTCAAGTTTGAGGCTTGATACAAATGCCAGTTGATGGCACTCAAAGATGATTGTGTCATGCTATTTAAGTATGTTAGCTTAACCAATATAGTTTATGGTGTCTGTTTGATAGTCAATTTAGAAGTCATAGAAGTTTCAAATTGACTGCCCAAACATGAATATAAGACTTGTATATTGTTTCTCGTCATATGTTTGATTTTCTTTTTATTTATTTTTTCAGAGAGTCAGACAGCAGATGACAAAGAATGCTGTTCTACATCTCAAAGGCCTTAGCCCAGACACCACAAGGGAGCAAATCAAGAAATTTTTCTCAACTCACGGTGAAGTTGCTTGGGTAGATTTTGACAAGGGTGTCACAGAGGTATGTGCTAACATGACCATGATGTTGTATAGTTAATGTTAGTGATAACCACACCTGCCAACTCCATATTGAAGATTGGCTGTATTGGGATCTCCAGCATCTGTTTTCTCTTGCCTTGTCCAATCTATCTCTTAATGTTATTTTCCCACATATAGCGCTGTTAACTGCATGCCAGATGGCCATTATATTTTCTTTCTGTTATGGTTTTTAGTAATGTGCTGTCTCTTTTTTTCTATGTAATACATTTTCTTTGTCTTATTTTGATCACTTTTGTTAAATCTGTTTTCAGTTCGATGTTTTTAGAAAGTAAAAAACACAAACTTCTGCACCAATTCATCTGTATATTCACATTTCCACGACCTAAGTTCTTTCTCTCAACTACTTCTTCTGTCCATGTTTCAGCACCATACAGTATTCATTCATTACCTTTCACCTCAACCAGGAGCATAGGTCTTAGGCCAAGTCCTCCTGTCACATGCCATCAGCTCAAGGTCGTTCTCATCAGTTTCATTTCTGTCTCTAGTTTTCTTCCCTGTCAGTTTTGTCGCTCTGCCTCTGCTTCTCTCACCATGGTGATTCCAGAACAAGGACTGCCAGGTAATGCTATCAACAGGTTTCCTCAGTGTGTAATACTATCACCAGCGTCTTCTAATGCTATGTTGTATGTGCTATGTTGTATGTGGTATGTTGTATGTGGTATGTTGTATGGTGTATGTTTCAATGTGATTTTCTGTATGTCTCATGTTGTAGCTATTATTATCATCTCTTTGTCTGCTTCACATCTGTTATAATGTGTCCAAGGTATGAAACACTGTTTCAGCCTGTTCATGTATTCTTATGTGTTCAGTGTTGTTACAAATGATAATAATTTTTGTTTTGTTGTTGATTCATTATTTATTATGTCCAAAATATATATATAATAGTGACTACTGTTTATCCCTCACTCCTGCTTGTACATGTGTGGTCCAATATGTGCAGTTATTATGTTGTCTCCCCTTATTGTCTGGTAGTAAACTAAGGGGACACTAATAAGTCATTTACTTTTAAGGAGTTGGAGGAACCGACAAAATTTTATAAAAATAAGGATTCAAAAGAAAAGATTTCATTGCGTTGGGAAATTGATGGAAATGAAAAGAAGTGAAGCCCAAAAATAAGAATGATGAACTCAGTCCTATTGTATGGCTGTCAAACATGGGTAACAACACAATCAACAATCAAGAAGTCACTGTCATAAGTTGGTTAAAGGTCAAGGTAGTCACACAGCAGATACTGCTGTAGGGGAGTGAAATGTTAGAGAGTTGACTTGACTATACTAGGTCCAGCATCAAGAGGTGGGGTGACCAGTTCCCTTCCTCACTGTCTTTTCCTTCCCTAATTCAAGAGCAAAAGTCAGGTACCCATTTACAGCTAGGTAAACTGGAGCGTGTCGACCCCATGAATCGAACCTGACTCCTGTGCCATGAGAGACTAGCGCTCTAACTACTGTCAATTGGTCGCTCCATAAATGGGTACTTGCATCAATTAGGACTGAATTAGTCTGACAAGATCACCAGTGTGGAACTGATAAGTCCCAGAGGAACAAGAATATGAGAAGAAGATGCTATAGTAATAGATAGGACATACATTAAGGAAACATGTTAATAGCATTGCCAGGAAGTCCTTGTTCTAGTAATAGATAGGACATACATTAAGGAAACATGTTAATAGCATTGCCAGGAAGTCCTTGTTCTAGTAATAGATAGGACATACATTAAGGAAACATGTTAATAGCATTGCTGGGAAGTCCTTGTTCTAGTAATAGATAGGACATACATTAAGGAAACATGTTAATAGCATTGCCAGGAAGTCCTTGTTCTAGTAATAGATAGGACATACATTAAGGAAACAT
>JAMPIV010019533.1:480000-504661 GCA_024509875.1 Oreohelix idahoensis | reverse complement strand
CCTCTCCATTTGTGTCATCAGTAAATCGCTCTCCTGGTCGTCTCCAAACTCAAATCCTGCCATCATTGAATGACACAGTGAAGCGAGATTCATCAGTGAAGAGAACTTGACTCCATTGTTGCCTTGTCCATCGGATGTGCTCGCGACACCAAGCAACACGGGCTCTGCGATGAGCAGGAGTAAGAGGGATTCTGACTGCAGGACGTCGAGCAGCCAGTCCAAGTTCATGTAAACGTCTGCGAATGGTGCTTGACTGACATTAACGTTTACAGTTTGTCTCAGTTGACATCTTAGAGTGGAACAAGTCACTGTTCGATGGCGCAGGGCTGACAACAAGAGGTACCGGTCATCATGTCTATTGGTGCATCTAGGGCGACCTGGCCGGTGGCGATCCTCCACACTTCCTGTGGCCTGAAATCTCTCCAAAATTCTTTGGATAGTAGAGTGTGACACTACAAGCCGTCTAGCAACCCCACGGACAGATAAACCACTTTCAACCCACGCTATAGCCCTCATTCTTCGTAAAGTGTCAAGACTTCTTTTCGGTGGCATGGTTTTTGCAAGTGATGAAACTACCCTAAGTCTGCTGATTGTAAAACAAATTAAGAGTGAACTCTGTTATTGAAAAGTCGCCATTGCACGTGGAATGTCAATCAGCACGATTACTTCACCTGTTTGGTTGTACGGAAGTTTGAAAAAACAAATTAGAAATGTGAATTTATGGTCAGCAAACTCTAGGCAGAAATATGTCTCCGACTATATAAGGAAAAGACGATGGTCATATATCGGTCATGTCCTACGAATGCAAAACAACAGAATACCACTACAGGCGCTCACTTGGGTTCCTGAGGGTAAGAGGAAAAAAGGAAGACCAAAAGAAACACTCAGAAGAACAATAATAAGAGAAGGAAGAACGTTGGGCCTAAATAATGTGCAAGAGCTAAGAGGAGTGGCGTCACAACGAACAACCTGGAGAGCACTGGTTGCTGCCTTATGCGCCGTGTTTGGCGCTTAAAGAATTTATTATTATTATTATTATTAAACCAAATTGCACGTGATCACCATGGTTGTCGGTGTGTTGTTTTTACGCTTAACGTGCATAGAGGACTGTCAGAGGAAGATATTGCACCCATTTTTACTAAAAACTTCCTTCATTTAATCATTCTATGCGCTTATATAAAAGTGTATTGAAAATAATAGAGTGGCCCTTGACTTTTGACGAGTAGTATATATATATGGTTCAAACCCGGGCGTCAGCGTTTGAAGGAATGTTTACGACCGGAAATTCTATGGGTACGAAGGTGACTGATGAGCCCGATGCGGGCCTGGAAAGATCTCGGACAGTGTGGGCAGGGAATGTTTGCTTCATGTGAAGGTTTTATTACACGGTCCTTTCTAGCTTGTCTCCGCTCTTCCGCTGCTGCTCTTCTGGATGATTCGCATGCCGCTGTACGTTTACGAAGAGATGTGCGCCAAGCAGTTCGGTCTTGCGCAGCTGCTTCCCATGTGTCAGGGTTTATGTCAAAGGTTTTCAATGACGTCTTTAACGTGTCTTTGAAGCGCTTCTTTTGGCCACCATGGGAGCGTTTACCCTTCTGTATCTCACCATAAAAGTGTATCTTTGGCAGTCGATGGTCTGGCATGCGGACTACATGACCTGCCCAGCGAATCTGTGACTGCATCAGAATAGTATCAATACTAGGGATACCAGCTCTGTCAAGAACGGCGGTATCCGGGATCTTGTCTTGCCATTTGATGTTATTATCTTCCTGAGACAGACTGTATGGAAGTGGTTTAGCTTCTTTACGTGGCGCCTGTATACAGTCCATGTTTCACTTGCATATAGCAGCACTGGAAGCACCGCAGCTCTGTACACCTTCAGCTTTGTCGGTAGACTAATGCCACTTCGATGCCAAACGTTGGTGTATAATCTGCCAAATGTGCTGCTGGCTTTGGAGATCCTGGTGTTCACCTCATCATCAATGACAATGTTCTGGGATAGTGTGCTACCAAGGTATGTGAATCTGTTCACAACATTCAGTTTCTCACCATTAACCTTGATGATTGGCTCAGTATAAACTGTGCCAGGAGCTGGTTGGTACATGATTTCTGTTTTCTTCGTGTTGATGGTAAGCCCAAAGTTGGCGCAGGCTTCGGAGAATCTATCCACACTATGCTGCAGATCAGCCTCTGAGCCAGCATTGAGGGCACAATCATCAGCAAACAGAAGATATCTGATGGTGTGTGATTTGACCTTGGTTTTTGCTTGAAGCCTCCTAAGGTTGAACAATTTTCCATCAATACGATAACTAATGTCGATTCCTGTGTCCCCGTCTCTAAAAGCATCAGTCAGCATAGCAGAAAACATGATACTGAACAGAGTCGGTGCAAGTACGCACCCTTGTTTAACTCCATTTGAGACGGGGAAAGGCTCTGATAGCTCACCGTTTTCCTGAACTCTAGCCTGCATTCCATCATGCAGTTGCTGCACTACTGAGATAAATTTCTTTGGGCAGCCATATTTTGCTATGATCTTCCACAGACCCTCTCTACTGACCGTGTCGAACGCCTTTGTCAAGTCGATGAACGCTGTGTACAGGTCACAGTGCTGTTCTTGGCATTTTTCTTGTAGCTGTCTTTCAGCGAACACCATATCTGTGGTTCCACGTTCTTTCCGGAATCCACACTGACTTTCAGGTAAAAGACCTTTGTCAAGATGAGCCGTAAGGCGATTCAAAAGGATTCTGGCGAATATCTTCCCAGCGATTGATAAAAGAGAGATGCCTCGATGATTGTTACAGTCTTGGCGAATATATATATATATATATATACTGAAGCACATTAAAAACGCACAACCTGTATAATCCAGGAACAGAGTGTGAAATGTAAATATAAGTGTTTATAAATTTACATATTTGGAATCTTTATTCATTTTCCTATGAATCCATAATAATAATAATAATAAATTCTTTAAGCACCAAACACGGCGCATAAGGCAGAAACCAGTGCTCTCCAGGTTGTTCGTTGTGACGCCACTCCTCTTAGCTCTTGCACATACATTATTAGGCCCAACGTTCTTCCTTCTCTTATTATTGTTCTTCTGAGTGTTTTCTTTTGGTCTTCCTTTTTTCCTCTTACCCTCAGGAACCCAAGTGAGCGCCTGTAGTGGTATTCTGTTGTTTTGCATTCGTAGGACATGACCGATATATGACCATCGTCTTTTCCTTATATAGTCGGAGACATATTTCTGCCTAGAGTCTTCTCTTATTTGTCGATTAGTCTTGAATTCTTTCCAACTGATGTTCATGAGTTTTCTAAGACATTTGTTCTCGAATGTATTCAGCTTGTTCTCCAATGATTTTGTTATTTTCCAACTCTCACAGCCGTATGTTAACACTGAGATAACATTTGAATTAAACAGACGAAGCTTGGTATGTATATTCAATGATCGTAATTTCCAAATGTTAGATAATCTATTGAAGGCGCTAGCTGCCAAAGCAATTCTAGTATGGATTTCTCTTGTTGTGTCACCATCCTGAGTCATTTTACTGCCTAAATAATTGAAACTTTCAACTTTCTGTAGTTTTTCCCCGTTCAAGATGATATCAAAGGTCTCGTTAGAAAAGTTCATAGCTTTAGTTTTAGAGGCATTTATTTGGAGACCTATTTTAACCGAGAGATGACACAAATTATTTATTGCTTCTTGGGATTGTCTTGGTGTTGAACTTAAGAATGCTACATCATCTGCGAAATCCAGGTCCCCCAGGAATTTTCCATTTGTCCATTTTATACCCAATTGTTCATTGTGGGTATAGTTTCTCATAACCCAATCAATAGCTATTCCAAAAAGTAGTGGTGACATAATACAGCCTTGTTTAACCCCTGTTTCTACTGTAAACCATTCTGTATTCCCTTTATTTGTTCTAACACAATATCTTGCATTGTCATATAGCGCTTTGATTATATTCACATATTTTGTTGGAAAACCATAGATTGTAAGTATCTTCCACAATGATGGGCGGTGTAGACTATCAAAGGCTTTTTGAAAATCGACGAAGGTGATAATAAGTGGCGATTGCCTTTCTACTGATTCTTCTATAATTGTTCTTAGTGTGTGAATATTTGATCAATACATGATCGTTTCGGCCTGAAACCCGCTTGTTCTTCTCTGATCTTTTCGTCAGCATGCAATTTAAGTCTTTCTAACATCATGCAACATAATAATTTTCCAGGTACTGATAATAGAGATATACCACGCCAGTTATTACAGTCTGATAGATCACCTTTCTTCGGTAACTTTACAATAATACTGTCTTTCCATTGTTGTGGTGGTTGTTCTTCTCTCCATACTTCATTTATAATATCTAAAATTCTCAAGAGGTTGTTGTCATTAACTGCTTTAATCATTTCCCCTGAAATTTCGTCAACTCCAGCAGCTTTAAAATTTTTTAATCTTTTAACGGCTTGTTTGATCTCGTCCAGCGTGAATTCATCGCAAGTTATTGGCAAGGTGGTTGTGAGTGTTTCATTATTAAAATCAGGTGTTACTGTTGGTGGTGGTCTGTTTAGCACCTCCATGAAGTGCTCAGCCCATCTCTTCATTTGTTCTTTTTCTGTTGGTATTGAATTCCCTAATTTACCTTTAACAGGTGTTTCCATAGCAGTAGGCTGGTGACATAGTTGTTTTGTAATTTGATAAAGGCACCTACTATTACCAGTTCTTGCAGCATTTTCAGCTTCTACGGCCAGTTCATTGATGAAATGTCTTTTATCTCTTCGAGTTTTTGTCTTCACTTCTTTATTTAACAAGTTATAAGATAGTTTGCAAGATTCAACTGCATTATGTGTACTTGCCGCTAGTAGTTTAAGTTTTGCTGTTTTCCTTTCTTGTATTTTATCCCAAGTATCTTCTCTCATCCATTTTTTTCTTTTTATGTACTAGGTATCCGGTGGTCGCTACTGCTGCTTCTGTCATTGCTGTTCTCAGTTGTTCCCATTTAGTATCGATTGTCTTGGTGGTGATATCGTTGTCAATTTTGCCTAAAGCATCGAAATAGTTGTTCATTTTGACATTATATTCCTCCTTTATATCATTTGATTGCAGTCTGTGTACATCTATTCTTCTATTTTTATTCTGTTGGTATAACTTCTTCAGTTTAATTCTCAGTTTAGCTATGCAGAGGTTATGATCGCTTCCGATCTCTGCACCTCTGTATGCTCTGACGTCTTGAACTGATGAGCGAAATTTAGCGCTTATGCAGAAGTGATCTATCTGGTTCTTAGTTCTGCCATCAGGTGAATTCCATGTTATCTTGTGGATATTCTTATGTGGAAAGATGGTGTCTGCCACAACGAGGTTTGATATTTCACAAAGTTCTAGAAGTCTTTCGCCATTTTGATTCATACAGCCTATGCCATGAGTACCGAGATATCTTTGTACTCCATCGTTGTTGTCACCTACTTTGGCGTTAAAATCACCCATGACTGCTATTATGTCATGCTTGGGTATTGTGTTGATGGTACTTAGAAGTGCTTCATAGAAGTCATCTTTTGTGGTATCAAGAGCGTCGTTAGTTGGTGCATAACATTGTACAATTGAGAGCTTGAAAAATCGTGTCTGAAATCTAGCTAATATTAGCCTCTCATTGATAGGTACCCAGCTGATAAGCGATGCTGCTGCTTTCTGTGTCATTAGGATGGCTACTCCCTCTGTGTGACGATTATCATTACTACCAGAGTATATAATTTGCTTTTTTTCTTCTGAAATATATTTTATGCCCTTCCCCGTCCATCTACACTCGCTGACACCCAATAAGTCCAACTTATAATTATCCATTTCTTTAATTACTTCTTCCAAATTCCATGCTGGTCATTAATTTGTACATTTGATTGTTATGAAATTCATTGCATTCTGTGCAGGCAAGGGAGAAAACCAAAAATGCAACCAATAAAAAAATTCATTCACACTATCCTCAGTATCTGGTATGTCCACCGTGTGCTTGCAAACAAGCTTGGCAGCGGCTCCACATGGAACGCACAAGCCTCTGAAGGAAATTCCGGGGAATGAAGTCCCATTCACGTGTAAGAGCAGCTTCGAGCTGTTGCAGATTAGCTGGAGAACCTTGCCTGTAGACTCTGCGTCCAAGCTCATCCCACAGATGTTCTATAAGGGACATGTCTGGTGATAGGGCAGGCCAATCAATCGTCACAATGTTCTGCTGCTGTAGATATTGCTGCGTAATGCATGCGATGTGCGCACGTGCGTTATCCTGCTGGAGAAGCTGCAAGTCTGGATAATTTGTGAACGCAGGAGCAACCAATGCATCCAGAACCTCATCTCGATATGTCACAGCATTAACATTTCCACGGAAGACGTGAAGAGGCAAGCGATGGTGAAAACTGAATCCTCCCCAAATGTGAATACTGCCACCTCCAAATCGGTTGTGCTGACGAACACAGCAATCTGCAAAGCGCTCTCCACACCGTCGCCAAATCCGCATACGTCCATCAGCAAAGGATATGTTGAATCTGCTTTCGTCTGTGAATAGGACAGCATTCCACTGCAGTCTAGTCCATCTGACATGTTGCTCTGCCCATTGCAGGCGCTGCTGACGATGTCTGTGAGTCAAGTTTGGCCCAACATAAGGTCGTCTTTCAGTAAAGCCTGTATCTCTGAGTCGTCGTATGACTGTCATTCGAGAGACTTGCCCACGTCTACCCACTATTGCTCTTGCTGTTTGACTTGCCGGGAGAGAACGATTCCTTAGGTGACTCAGCACAATATGACGATCTTGCGCAGGGGTAGTAACTCGTGGTTGGCCACTCCGAAGTCTTTCCCGGGCACTGCCAGTGGTTTCGTAACGTTCATTGAGACGTACAATAGTGCTGTGGTGGCAATTCATCCTTCTGGCAATGGCCCGCGAGCTAATTCCGGTCTCCAACATACCAATGGTTTGTTGGCGGTCGTTTTCAGATAGTCGTGGCATTTCAAGCACATGTACTGGGTGTTTTGTTTCAACGGCCTTTTTATACCGAGTATACTGCCACAACGCGTACACATTTTCAGGGTCATAGCTGTTGGGAATCGTGTTGTACCTGTAACTTTCATTGTTTTCATGTAGTCTGTACACAAACCCGTGGGTTGAATCATGCACTTTCCATTCCAGCCTCCATTCGCTCTCTACCTCATGACAAACGCTGGGAGAATCCATTCCCACATTTTTTTCCCAGCTTCTCGGCATCAGTACATATAATAGTGGTGCGTTTTTAATGTGCTGCAGTATATATATATATATATATTATTTTAATTAATAGTTTTCTGTAGTTAAAAGAAGTATGATAAAGTAAAATAAAAATGTCTTACGTGTCTCCCTTGAAACCCATTGAATGAATAATGAATTTTAAATTATATTTAATAGCACTTCATAATTTTGCATAATTTTTTTTTGGCACAACCGAAACGTTGCTCAGTTGAATATAAATGTGTTTAATAAAAAAAAACTAAGCTGACTTAAAAGCATTTGTTAGGCCCTTATTTTGCATTTTTTGCCATTTTTGGCACGATACGACATTTATTTAGATTTTTCTGTCATTTAAAAACAGTTTTCTTTTGTCGTTATTTTGCATATTCTTGTATTTTCAAATAAAAAAAATTGGCATATTTTAGTGTTAACGCTTTCTTACTTATTGTCATGAAATATTCTAATCCACATATATAAATTATTAGGTAAATATGAAGCCTAACAAATAAAATTAATAAAGAGAAGAGCAATGGTAAAATGACAGTGCTGTCACAAAGAATGTACTCGAAATCCCCCTTGTTTCTGCTTCGTCTGCAAATTGTAACGCTTTCACGTTGATATAAAAGCTTACTGTATTATTACCCGCCTTCTTCAATGAAACGTGTGCTGCATTTCTAAGAAAAACATTGAGAGACTGCGTAATGACCTAAATTAATCCTAACATTAATTATATTACGTTACCAAAACGAACGAACAGATGGACAAAAGGATAGCGAGAGGGGAGGGCTGAAAATCAGGAACGCATGCAACACGCGACGCGCGATATACAAATGCTGGCATCACGCGTGTAAGTCTACAAGCACTAATTTTTTCAGACGGACAGTGATAAAATACACTACCCTTTCCCAGAGTTAGGTTTATAAATCATAACAGACTCTTATTAGAAAAGATAACAATAGATGGGTTTACGTTTGAACACATAACAGTACCCAGACAGCACATCTTCCAAACAGGAAGTAGAAGAAATTGCATATTTTGAACGCAGCCACGTAGCTCCTTTAAATTAGTATTTTTGGGTTCCTTAGGGCTTGCTGACAAATAATATGTAAAACGTTACGCAGATGGTCCAGGAATTAATAAATTATACCCAAAATAAAATATTGGGGGTGCCTGACAGCATAGAGTCATTTCTGCTCATAAGATTTTTTTTTAACGTGTTTGAAAAAAACCTTACGTTACATAAATAGCCTACCATGTAAACTCCAAATTGATTGGAGCGCAACAAATGAAAGCCTAACCACGATTGGTCGGGCTATAAATACTATCTTGGTTGTTAGGGGAGACGGGAAAGGATAACATTTTTTCAAACACTTGTCGAAACGTGGCTCATTGGCCAGTCTCGCTGATATACACACTTGGGAGCGTTGGTTCGAAACCACTTGTTTAGAAAAAACTTGATAAAGCATCAGTGCGTTGAAGCCAGCTCATATTTGTGTAAAATAGGAGCCTGGAGCATAAGCAGATGGAGATTTGTGCCAGTTTGTGCCAGAATTCATTGCTAATCAACGTATCTGTGTTATTCGTATGAATTGTGGTAAGCTTGAACCATTTAATATCTTTTAATGAAAATTGAATGTGAATTGTTGATTTATGCCTGTATATATATGTGTAGTTCAGTGGCCAACGTGAGGTAAAGCCTGTAATGCTCCAGCCTGAACAGAGGGTGTCGGAGAGAAGTAAAACGGCATGGAATGGCCAAACAGTACACTGACACCTGGATGATTGACTAGAAATGAATAATGCTGGAAGTGCAGAGGCGTAGTAGCCATTAAGGATGGTAATGCTGGTATAAAGTATTTCAGATGAAGCTGACTGTTGGCCTAACGCTCTGAACGCAATGTTTGTGCTGTATTGTGATCAGTGTAAAAGAGAATATAAATTAGTTATGAAGTAGAAGGTACATCCTTCTTGATTTCAGGGACAGTGGTCTTGATGGTACTGAGCAGCATCTGGTCAGAGATTTGCTGAATCCAGAGTCGGACAGCATACTCCTTGGTCTTTTTAACTATCAGTGAGGTGTCTCCAGAGCCCAGAAGAGAATTCGAGCAGAGGAGTCCTCTCCTGCCGCCATCACTCAAGATAAGCAGAGTTGGCCAGCTGAGCTCAACATTATGTCCCCTCATCTTGAAATAACTTTATAAAAATACTATTCAGAGGGGAATTTACTTATCTTAAAATCAGGAACTGTGAACATCGCCAATACTAGTCCCTAAAGACAAACTATTGAAGTCATGATGACAAATACCAACAGAGCTTGAACAAAACAAAACCAGTATTACCTCATTTTACTACTACACAACTGACACACATAGAACATTTGTAATAATATATGTCACTACAATATTCATATTAAATACATTCTGTACATAACTTGTAATTTAAATTGATTGTGATTCCTGATTCCCTTGTAGTTGAATCAGGACACATATTCATTCATGCCAGTAATGAATACATATTGTTATTTGAAAGTTATCAGTGCCTCCTTTAAGATATTCTCATAGAGTGTTATATGTATGTGAGTGTCACAGTGTTGTCAAGAGTAGTGGATTACATTAAATTGTTTATCTGTCTGTTGTTGTGACTTACACTTCTTCATACACATACCCTAGACACATAACGTAGCATCACACTATTCCAGAATAATTCTGACTGAGATAAAGAGATATGTGGTAGCAAGTAAGGTTATCTATAATACACTACTTTTAATAGATATAGATACCTTCACAGCTGATCTCAGTCAGTACACTAAGTCCCCTATAAATATTTTTAACATCCCACTTCACCACATATATTGGGGTCTCGCTCTTGGGATTTTGAATCTTTAACTATTAAAAATATTGGGGGGTAATTCACTTCAGGGAATATAAGAATTAAAAGGTATCCTTGGGTGGAATTAAATAAGGTTGAGCTCACGGTGCCTGTGTTGTCCATTAGAGATTGAATTGTTGGTTAGACATTGTATAAATTTACATAATAGACAATGGCGGACCTGGCCAAATTTCGATCTGCTGCGGTTCAGACTGCAAAAGAGTTAGGATTAGATGGGCAAGTTATGGTTGCCTATGTCACAACGGAATGTGACAAATTTATTGAACGCGAAGAAAGAAGATTAGAAAAAGAGGCCGAAAGAAAGTTAGAGGCTGAGACTAAGAGGTTGCAAGCTGAGGCTGAGACTAAGAGGTTGCAGATTGAGGCTGACAAAGAGGCTAAAGCATTGGAAGCCGAGGAAAGAAGACAAGCTGCAGAAAGGGAAGAGAAGAAATTAGCTGCAGAAAGGGAAGAGAAGAAATTAGCTGCAGAAAGGGAAGAGAGGAAATTAGCTGCAGAAAGGGAAGCAGAAGATAAAAGATTACAAAGGGAACATGAGTTACGACTAAGGGAGTTTGAGTTTCAAGGCCATGCTCCTGAAAATGGTGCCAGTCCCTTTGCCTCTGATGCTACGGTTACTCAAGGAGCCTCAATCTCAGCTATGAATTTTCATTTAGATCATTTTGTTGAGAAAGACGATGATATTGAGAGCTACCTAAATAGGTATGAACTATTAGCTACCACGTATGGGTTAGAGAGAGAAAGGTGGAGCTTAAAGTTATCTCAGGGACTTCGTGGGGCAGCTTATGAAGTTTTTGCAAAAATGAGCAGAGGTGATCAGGAAAATTATGACATGCTAAAGCAGGCTCTTTTGTTAAGGTATGAAAAGAATGCAGAGTTTTACAGGAAAAAATTTAGGAATGCTAAACTACTGTCAGGTGAAACCTATCACCAGTTCTCTGCACGAATCGAGACATACTTGGAGAAATGGACTTCTCTGGGGAAAACCCAAGATCTTAAGGAAATGGTCCTTATAGAGCAACTAAGAGAGTCCATGGCTCCAGACCTGAGAAAGTTTCTCATGGAACAAGGTGCAGAGAGGCTGGGTGAGTTGCTAAATGTTGCTGAAAGGTATCAAGCAGCTCAAGCAGAGGTAACAGGTAATAAAAAGAAACAGGTGGACAACTTCAGGGCACCACAGAACTTTAATAAATTTGATCCTAGGGATCAAAATAAAGGTAAGCACCAATTTGATAGGCCACGGTATGACAATAAAAATAAATTCCCACAATTCGATGAAAGGAAATATGATGAAAGAAAATCTTTCAACCAAGGAAAAAGGTGGTGTAAGAATTGTCAGATGGACAATCATGACACTGACCGTTGCAGAAGGAAACCTGTGTATATGGCAACCCTTCAGGTCAGGTCGACCTCAAGACAGGAGGAGGATATTATGTTAGATACCACTCCAGAAGAGATGAGGAAGGCACAGGCTGGGGATAAAACACTCAAGCCTTGTTTCAGAAAATTGTCAACTTGTCATACAACTCCAGGCAAGGGAGATTTTTACATGAAAAACAAGTTGATGTATAGGAAGGCCGGAACTAGATCCCATGGTCACGGACAGCTGGTTCTTCCAAAAAGATACAGGACAGAATTAATAAGGAGCCTACATGTGAAACCAGATGGGGACCATGAGAAAATAGGTACCCTCATTCAAAAGGTGGCTCACAATTATTATTGGCCCAAAGCAAGATGGGACATTGAGAATTTTGTAGAAAGGTGTAGCATAGCACATGAGGGAACACCCACAAGTGGGAACATGGATCAGGACCTGGACACGCCACGGGGCAAAATTAGGCCTGATAATAAAAAGAGAAATAGATTTGAAAAAGTGGACCAAATGGAATGGGAAGCCCCTTTTCACGGACAAGCTTCACTTAACTGTTTTACAATGGCCACTATGCGGAGAGTGCAAAGAGATGTCTTACCCCAGGATAAGCCGACAATCCCTCAATCGGACTTAAACAAACTGGAGGAAGAGGATGTAGAGAGGAAATCTCTCATCAAGAATTTTAAGAGGGGAGAAAGCCCCAAAAGAATTGGTAGCGGTCGTTTTGTGAATGATAATTCTGGGAGGAAAAATCATCACTATAAAGCTTCAAGTGGAAGAGACCATACCGGTGCATGGACAAATAGGTCCACACAATTAAAGGTCCATATGTAGCTTTGTTAAGAACGTGGACTGATGAAAAGGCAGAGGAAAACATTACATCTTCATACCAATATGTGAATGAGCTGACCACTCGGTTGAAAACTGGCTGGAAACTTGCCAATGAAAATTTGAAACAAGCCAGGAAGAAACATGCTGCCTATTATAACAGGAAGGCGAAAGACAGAAATTTGGCTGTGGGAGAGAAAGTACTGCTTCTTTTGCCTGGGAGTCAGAATAAGTTACAAATTGGATGGCAGGGTCCATATACAGTTCTAGAGAAGGTGTCTAGAACAAATTATAAGATAGATAAGAAGGGGAAAGAAAAAATCTATCATGTGAATCTCCTGAAGAAATATTTGGAAAGAGAACATCAGGAAGAGACACACTTGTTGACCTTGTCCATCGCCATGGAGATGAAAAAGGAACCACTTTCATCATTTGAATATCCATTACACCCCTGTGAGACAGCAGCACAGGTGAAAATCAGTACACATTTAACGAAAACTCAGAAAGAGAGAGTGCAACAGGTTCTAAATAATCATGCAGAGGTGTTAACAGACCGACCAGGGCATACAAACCTATTGGAATATGATATGAAACTCATAGACTCCACACCTGTCTGTATGAAACCATATTCGATTCCGTTTGCTAAGGAAAAAGCTTTGAAGGAAGAGATAGACTATCTATTGAAGGAAGGAATTATTTCACACAGTGAGTCTTCGTATAGTTCCGGTGTTGTACTCTTAAGGAAGCCCTCTGGAGAACATAGACTCTGTATAGATTACAGGAGACTGAACGCTATTACAGAAGGACAGGTGGATCCATTGCCGGATACAAATCAGCTGTTTGCCAGGCTAAATAAAGCTAAATATTTCTCAAAAGTGGATCTGAGTAAAGGATACTATCAGATTCCAGTAAAGCCTGAGGTTAGACCATACCTAGCTTTTAGTACCTCAGAAGGACACTATGAGTTTAATAGATTGCCATTTGGATTGAAGAATGCGCCTAGTGTCTTCTCTAGAATGATGAGAAAATTATTGGATCCTCTGAATAATCCCTGTATAACAAATTTTATGGATGATATCCTTATAGCAACAGAAACATTTGAGGAACACATTGACTCTCTGAACATGCTGTTTGATCGACTTAGGGAGGCAAATTTAACAGCCCGACCAACCAAATGTTGCGTTGGATGTAAAGAATTGGAATTTTTGGGACACACAGTTTATCAGGGAAACATGACCCCTGACCCAAAGAACTTAGAGAAACTACAGAAAGCCCCGAGACCACAAACCAAGAAGGACGTGAGATCCTTTGTCTCATTATGTGGTTTCTACCAGAAGTATATCAAAAACTTTAATTCCATATGTGCACCTTTAACGGAATTGACACGTAAAGGACTTCCAGATCGCATTACATGGACACCACAATGTGAAATGACTTACCAAGAATTGAAGGAAAAGCTCACAAGTAAACCCATTTTGAAATTACCTGACTTAAGTCAAGAATTCATAGTAAGGACGGATGCAAGTAATATTGGGTTAGGTGCAACTTTACTACAGAAATCAGATGCATTGGATGGGGAATTAAGCCCAGTGGCATATGCTAGCAGAAAGTTGAATAAAGCTGAAATCAACTACTCAACTAGCGAAAAAGAATGCCTTGCAGTAATATGGGCAATAAAGAAATTCAATATTTATCTATATGGGAAGGCATTTAAGTTGCAAACTGACCACAAACCTTTATCGTTTTTAGCACAGGCCAAGCATGAGAACTCTAGGTTACTCCGATGGTCTTTGCTTCTGGCTCCATATAATTTTAGCATTGAATATATATCTGGAAAAACCAATCTGGGAGCGGATTTTTTAAGCCGCCATCCGTGTGATGAGAATCACCGTAAACCCCAGAAATAATAATAAATTTCTCTATGTGTATATAGAATAAAGGACTGACATATAATGTCTGTTTTAAGAGGGGAGGTGTCATGAAATATTCTAATCCACATATATAAATTATTAGGTAAATATGAAGCCTAACAAATAAAATTAATAAAGAGAAGAGCAATGGTAAAATGACAGTGCTGTCACAAAGAATGTACTCGAAATCCCCCTTGTTTCTGCTTCGTCTGCAAATTGTAACGCTTTCACGTTGATATAAAAGCTTACTGTATTATTACCCGCCTTCTTCAATGAAACGTGTGCTGCATTTCTAAGAAAAACATTGAGAGACTGCGTAATGACCTAAATTAATCCTAACATTAATTATATTACGTTACCAAAACGAACGAACAGATGGACAAAAGGATAGCGAGAGGGGAGGGCTGAAAATCAGGAACGCATGCAACACGCGACGCGCGATATACAAATGCTGGCATCACGCGTGTAAGTCTACAAGCACTAACTTTTTCAGACGGACAGTGATAAAATACACTACCCTTTCCCAGAGTTAGGTTTATAAATCATAACAGACTCTTATTAGAAAAGATAACAATAGATGGGTTTACGTTTGAACACATAACAGTACCCAGACAGCACATCTTCCAAACAGGAGGTAGAAGAAATTGCATATTTTGAACGCAGCCACGTAGCTCCTTTAAATTAGTATTTTTGGGTTCCTTAGGGCTTGCTGACAAATAATATGTAAAACGTTACGCAGATGGTCCAGGAATTAATAAATTATACCCAAAATAAAATATTGGGGGTGCCTGACAGCATAGAGTCATTTCTGCTCATAAGATTTTTTTTTAACGTGTTTGAAAAAAACCTTACGTTACATAAATAGCCTACCATGTAAACTCCAAATTGATTGGAGCGCAACAAATGAAAGCCTAACCACGATTGGTCGGGCTATAAATACTATCTTGGTTGTTAGGGGAGACGGGAAAGGATAACATTTTTTCAAACACTTGTCGAAACGTGGCTCATTGGCCAGTCTCGCTGATATACACACTTGGGAGCGTTGGTTCGAAACCACTTGTTTAGAAAAAACTTGATAAAGCATCAGTGCGTTGAAGCCAGCTCATATTTGTGTAAAATAGGAGCCTGGAGCATAAGCAGATGGAGATTTGTGCCAGTTTGTGCCAGAATTCATTGCTAATCAACGTATCTGTGTTATTCGTATGAATTGTGGTAAGCTTGAACCATTTAATATCTTTTAATGAAAATGGAATGTGAATTGTTGATTTATGCCTGTATATATATGTGTAGTTCAGTGGCCAACGTGAGGTAAAGCCTGTAATGCTCCAGCCTGAACAGAGGGTGTCGGAGAGAAGTAAAACGGCATGGAATGGCCAAACAGTACACTGACACCTGGATGATTGACTAGACAGAAATAATGCTGGAAGTGCAGAGGCGTAGTGACCATTAAGGATGGTAATGCTGGAATAAAGTATTTCAGATGAAGCTGACTGTTGGCCTAACGCTCTGAACGCAATGTTTGTGCTGTATTGTGATCAGTGTAAAAGAGAATATAAATTAGTTATGAAGTAGAAGGTACATCCTTCTTGATTTCAGGGACAGTGGTCTTGATGGTACTGAGCAGCATCTGGTCAGAGATTTGCTGAATCCAGAGTCGGACAGCATACTCCTTGGTCTTTTTAACTATCAGTGAGGTGTCTCCAGAGCCCAGAGGAGAATTCGAGCAGAGGAGTCCTCTCCTGCCGCCATCACTCAAGATAAGCAGAGTTGGCCAGCTGAGCTCAACATTATGTCCCCTCATCTTGAAATAACTTTATAAAAATACTATTCAGAGGGGAATTTACTTATCTTAAAATCAGGAACTGTGAACATCGCCAATACTAGTCCCTAAAGACAAACTATTGAAGTCATGATGACAAATACCAACAGAGCTTGAACAAAACAAAACCAGTATTACCTCATTTTACTACTACACAACTGACACACATAGAACATTTGTAATAATATATGTCACTACAATATTCATATTAAATACATTCTGTACATAACTTGTAATTTAAATTGATTGTGATTCCTGATTCCCTTGTAGTTGAATCAGGACACATATTCATTCATGCCAGTAATGAATACATATTGTTATTTGAAAGTTATCAGTGCCTCCTTTAAGATATTCTCATAGAGTGTTATATGTATGTGAGTGTCACAGTGTTGTCAAGAGTAGTGGATTACATTAAATTGTTTATCTGTCTGTTGTTGTGACTTACACTTCTTCATACACATACCCTAGACACATAACGTAGCATCACACTATTCCAGAATAATTCTGACTGAGATAAAGAGATATGTGGTAGCAAGTAAGGTTATCTATAATACACTACTTTTAATAGATATAGATACCTTCACAGCTGATCTCAGTCAGTACACTAAGTCCCCTATAAATATTTATAACATCCCACTTCACCACACTTATTATTTTTGTTTGGTTTTTTTTGTTCCAAACTTCTGTTCTTCCCTGTTTTCCCCACGCTGTTTCATAATTTTCATTAAACTCCTGAAAACAATTGTTACTTGTAAAATTTCCTTCATAAAGTCAAATTTTGGATTTCTACCTGGTGCCATTGTTCCTTGAAGAAGTCAGCAGTTCTATTAGTGGATCAGATAGATTCCAAGAAGAAAATGGTGAATTTTTATTATTTAAAAAATAAAATTTTGCCTTGATTTGGCGAGGGGGTTCACGTTCAAACTAGTGGGTTATATTAGGACGTATGTCTAAATATAAAAGACCTTTAGATCTGATAACAAATAAATTAATAAAGCTGTACAAAAGGAAACTAAGCAAGTTTTGAAACAAAAATGTGGGATATGAAAAGTTGTGCTTAATTTCAGATGTGCTATCGGGGAACACTTTTCACTTGATGAATCTTCAGCGGGACTTAGAACAAATAGATGTAGATTATTTCATGTATGAACAAATAGATGTAGATTATTTCATATATGAACAAATAGATGTAGATTATTTCATATATGAACAAATAGATGTAGATTATTTCATATATGAACAAATAGATGTAGATTATTTCATATATGAACAAATAGATGTAGATGAACAAATAGTATTATTTCATATATGAACAAATCATATATGAACAAATAGATGTAGATTATTTCATATATGAACAAATAGATGTAGATTATTTCATATATGAACAAATAGATGTAGATTATTTCATATATGAACAAATAGATGTAGATTATTTCATATATGAACAAATAGATGTAGATTATTTCATATATGAACAAATAGATGTAGATTATTTCATGTATGAACAAATAGATGCAGATTATTTCATATATAAACAAATAGAACAATTTCCTATATGTAGATTTCATATATGAACAAATAGATGTCAGATTATTTCATATACATGACCAATCATAATTATTTCATGAACAAATAGATGTAGATTATTTCATATATGAACAAATAGATGTAGATTATTTCATATACGAACAAATGAATTTCATAAACAAATAGATGTAACAAATAGATGTAGATTATTTCATATATGAACAAATAGATGTAGATGAACAAATAGATGCAGATTATTTCATATATGAACAAATATAGATGTATTTTCATATATGAACAAATAGATGTAGATTATTTCATATATGAACAAATAGATGTAGATTATTTCATATATGAACAAATAGATGTAGATTATTTCCTATACGAACAAATAGATGTAGATTATTTCATATATGAACAAATAGATGTAGATTATTTCATATATGAACAAATAGATGTAGATTATTTCATATATGAACAAATAGATGTAGATTATTTCATATATGAACAAATAGATGTAGATTATTTCATATATGCTCTTGTGGTGTCAGTAGTAGTGGAAAGAAGCTTTTCAGTGTCTAAAGCCTTGTTGGCAAACAATAGAAAGCCTTTCTCTTTTGAAAATCTCCACATGGTTTTCATTGTGTATTGTAGTTCTGAAAACTTTAAATAAAAACTTTCAGTTTCCCATAGAAACTGTAAAAATATTCAGTTGTAATTTTATGTCTTTTTTGCGGTTTTTTAAAATAAGGAATTAATTGGTTAATAAAAATAACATTTTCAGTTTGGCACAGAAACTGTGAAAATTTAAATGCATTTTTAAGGTGTTTGTATGTGGGTGTGATGGGAGTGTGTGTGTATGTGTCTTAAATTGCATGGTTTGGTTAATTAAATAGACTTTCAGTTTGGCATAGAAACTGTAAAAAAAATGAAGGAGTATTTTTTATGTTTTTTCCTTGTTTTGTTTTATTGGTCTTTCTTTTTTTTTTTCTTTTTTTTTGGTTAGTAACATAAAGAATTTCAGTTTGGCACATTAACAGCACAAAATAAACAAATTAAAAATAAATTATATTTTTTAGGTTCTTTTTTGTTTTGTTTATGCCGTTCATTTGTTTCTGTTAATAATACAAAATAATTTTAGTTTAGCTTAGAAACTTAATGAAAAAGAAAGTTGTACTTTTCGAGGTCATTTTAAAAATTATGTTATAGGGTATGGGGGGGGGGGGGGGGGCATAAATACATTTTTAAATAGGTCATTTTCCAGCAATTTTTAGGTCATTAAAATCCTAGCCCTAGTGATGAATCTCATCTTAACATTTTCATTGTAATAATCTCGTTCTATTATTATTATTCAGGTAATGACATCATATTCATCACCATCAGGTGCCATCTTCACATGGAAGGTCGGCTGCAATGGATCTCCAACGTCTTCTGTCTCTTGTCTTGATGGTGCACTCTGATAGACTCTTTCCTGTCCATCTCTTGATGTTATCTTCCCACTTATAGCACTGTCTTCCTCTTGCACGTTTGCCTTCAACTCTGTCTTCTATTATGGTCTTCAGTAATGTGTTGTTACGTCTTTTTACATGGCGAAAATAGTTAGCTGTCTAATTTTGATCTCCTTCATTATTTTGTTTTACAACTTCAAGGTTTTCTAAGACTTCTTTATTAGTTTTCTTCTCTTTCCATGATACTTTTCTCATTCTTCGATATATCCACCTCTAGAGAATCTAAATTCTTTCTTCTAATTGCTTGTTCAATGTCCACAGTTTCTACACCATACAGCAATAAAGAATATATATAGAATATGATGATTCTCAGTTTGAATTTGTGAGTTAGTTGTTTAGATGCTAGTATGTTTCATTTTGTTAAATGTTAAATTGTTGATATTGTTAAATATTGTTAAATGTAGCTTTTGGCCATTCATATTCTCTTCTTGTTTCGCATCTGCCATTTTCTTTTTGCCGCCCCAAAATATGTTAGTGTCATTTTACTACTGGGTTTCTAATAATTTTATTATAATACTTTCGTTACAATACTTTCGTTGTAATAATCATAGCCTGAATTCTTCATTCTAATATTTCTATTTTAACAACCACATTTTTAACACCGACAATCTCATTCTGATAATACATCACAACATCTATGGTTAAAGTGAGAGTTATGAAACCACGTGGATAGAGAGTTAACCATAGTTGAGATTCTCTGTGGGTTATTATTTTCGTAATAACTTAATAATTTATGAAAAATGTAGTGGGACTTCAAACGACATTTAGGAATCCGTTGGCTGACATTTAATATGTAGATTTGACAGCTGTTGCATGCATAGAACGTGTGTGTCATCTGAAAGTAGGTCAGTGCAAATTCATGGAAAGTAAGTTATTGTCGGTAGCTTTGTGAGTAACACACATATTTTCCATGAGCTTATTTGTACTTTTACAGTTAAGTCCTAGGCCTCAACGAAGCAGGTGCATCTGTACGAACAGAGAGCATAATCTGCAATTCGTACTAGGTTCACATATAACCTTCACTTTTGATTTTTGGGCGGCAAAAAGTTCATGGTTATGTGTGGCTTGGTGGAAAAAAATGATCTACCCTTGACCTAATGTTACGTCATGATAGCAGCAAGGATGTATTAGATCACAAACACGTGCAGAGTGCTGATTCTCGGTTCCGCCTACCATATCAGACACAACAAATGTGATAAATATTTTCATGAATCCTTCATGGCACGATGTGACACGAGCTTAATGGTGCTCATGAAACGATTGTGGCACTTGCCCAAAGATGTTCTTCAAAAGATCGTGTCACTTGTCTAGATATGTTCTTGAAAAGATCGTGGCACTTGTCTAGAGATGTTCATGAAACAATCGTGACACTTGTCCAGTGATTTCTTGAAAAGATCGTGTCACCATTCTAGTGCTGTTCTTGAAAAGATCGTGGCACTCGTATAGTTATGTTCTTGAAAAGACCGTGTCACTTTTCTAGAGATGCTCTTGAAATGGTCGTGGGACTTGTCTAGAGATGTTCTTGAAAAGATCGTGGCACTTGTCTAGTGATGTTCTTGAAATGATCGTAGGACCTGTCTAGAGATGCTCTTGAAAAGATCGTGGCATATGTCTATAGATGTTCTTGAAAAGATAGTGGCACTTGTCTAAAGATGTTCTTGAAAAGATCGCGGCACCGTTCTAGTGCTGTTCTTGAAAAGATCGTGGCACTTGTCCAGTGGTGACCACCTATTATAAAGGTCAACCACATCGTTTGACTACCTTTATTATTTAATCTCTGATAAAGCTACGATTGTTTCATGAGAAACCTTCACGGCGTGTCGTGAACACAAAGCATAAGACGATTGTTTCCTAAAAGTCGTTTCAAGAACTTGTCTCAACTGGTGCCACGATCGCTTCATAAATATCTCTGGACAAGTGTCACTAAAGTTTCATGAACATCTGTGGACAAATATTACGATAGTTTCATGAATAGAATATCTCTGCCCATCCATTGTACTCCACGTCTTACAGCAGTTCCCCTCAACTTCCTCGATCTTTTCAAGAACATCTCTAGACAGGTGCCAAGATCTTTTCAAGAATGTCACCAGACAACTGCCGCGATTTTTTAAAGAGCATCTCTAGACAAGTGACATGATCTTTTCAAGAACATCGCTAGACAAGTGACACGATCTTTTCAAGAACATCTCTAGACAAGTGCCACGATCTTTTCAAGAACATCACATTTGAATTTTTAATTAACTTGATTATGGCGCCTGATTTGTTTACATTTATTTACGAAAAACATTAATCACTCATAATGTCATAATTACAATATTACATTATTAAATAATTGACTGATTATTGTATATTGTATTGTCATCGGGAATACACAATTATACCAAGTTTCAGAGCTATTGCTCATCTGGAAGTGTTTGAAAAATCGATTGCAAGATTTGAAAGTGACATGAAAGTTACATGAATGTGACATACAAGTGAAGTTAAATAAAAGCTTGTTAAAAAAAAGAAACCAACCAATCAAGCTTGCTTTGCTTTTCCACATTTTCCTCTTCAAGGAGCACCTTGTAGCAATTAAGATCTTGTTCTGTGTTATGTAATACCATAGAGCTGCATTCCAATTTGTGAGCGTGCTTCATTATGCTAACATTAACAATGCTTCTTTGTCAACCCACCACCCTGAATGAACTTGAAAGTTATATTCCTGCCTTCCAAGGAATTTTGCGCGCAGCGTAAGACTGCATTTGTTAAGCGTATAACGGAAATCTGCATAAAATAGTAACAGCGTTATAGGAAAAAGTTCTATTAGAAAAGCGTAACACCCTGGGATTGTTGTATACTTAGAAAAAAAAGAAGATTGTCACGGATTGTCTCCCCTGCTTTGCCGTAGTGGTCCAACAATGGCCAAAACTCAAGAGTATCTAAACTTGGTCGTCAAAGGTGTTTACCTTCGCACAAGATTACTCTTGGCAGAGATGTAGATAGAAGTGCAATGACGCTTCTATCCGAAGGGAGCCTTCACAAGATAATTCAGATGTCAAGTACCATGCGGCATAGCGCTGAGCAATGGTTAACTTATATCTGTCCGTCGCCTTTTGTGAAGGATTTAAGCAAAGGTTGTTAGCCCGTTCAAGCCCCCAGCTGAGTTAATTCAGCGAATTCCTCATATAATGGTATGTTTAGAGGTAAATATATGTCTAGGTATAGATATTAATTAAAAAAAAAAAAATTAAAAAAAAAAAATATATATGTATATATATATATGTATATATATATGTGTATATATATATATATATATATATATATATATATATATATATATATATATATATATATATATATATATATATATATATATATATATAAACTCCGCCTATGCCGGTCCCAAGCCCCGATGAAAAAGGAGGAGGGCGGCCTGCATGGAGGCCGTAAGGAGGCAGCCCCTCCACCATGCAAAGGCACAACAGGCCAATCACCTGTTTGCTTTAAACCACGATTACGAGTAACACAAGAGAGAGAGCCGGACTGATTCTAAAGGCGACGAACTGGAACGGACTACGGACTACGACTTATGGAACATGGAACACAAGAAGTATAAATGGGAAGGAAGAGGAGCTGGTGGAAGAGATGAGGAAAGCAAAACTAGAAATCCTGGCTATAACGGAAACAAAGAAAAAAGGACAAGGAGTCATGGATCTCAATGGCAACACGCTGCTCTACAGTGGTGTACCCATATCCGAAAGAGCTAAAGGGGGTGTGGGTTGCATTGTGGCCCAAAATCAAAAAGATAGTATCAAGGGGTGGAACTTTGTCTCAGAGCGCATTATGGTTGTGAAACTAAAAGAAGGGGAAACCATAGTCAACCTGGTCATAGTGTATGGGCCAAATGAGGATGAGAGAGCAGAGGTCAAGGAGGAATTCTTCGAGCTGCTTCAAAGGACAGTGGATGACTGCCTAGATGAAGTTATCATGCTCGGAGATTTTAATGCCAGAGTTGGAAATGACCATGCTAGATGGGGTGGAGTTATCGGAAGATATGGAGAAGATACTCTCAATGACAATGGAAAGCGACTCCTTAGATTCTGCAGTGAGCAGAATCTGATCATTACAAACACAAAGTTCCCCCATAAGCGCATACATGCATACACTGGATGTGAACCAACAAACAGTGAGAAGTCAGTGATCGACTATGCCATTGTTCGGAGAAGCTCATTCAAATATGTCCGAGATGCAAGAGTCTGGAGGGGGCCAGAGATTGGAGGTGATCACTGCCTGCTAACAATCAAACGAACAACTGAAAGAGTTGCTCAGCCTAGGAACTGCTCAACATCACGCAAGAAACCAAGTAAACGAGCAGGAGAAATGAGCATTAGGACCTACAAGCTGAGAGAGCCAGAAATTAAGACCAGATATCAGGGGCTTATTGCTGCAGCGGTGAGCAACACAGAAGAACAACCTGATGACTTGGAAACCCTCTGGAATAAATTCAAGGATATCATAAAGACAGCTGCTGCAGAAGCATGTGGTGAAGTTCGACTTGGGAACCAGAGAAAGAGGACACCTTGGTGGACAGAGGAAGTCAAAGAGAAAATAAGAGAGAGGAAAATGGCATGGAAACAATACTTGGGAGCTAAAGGCACAACAGGACAAATGGAAAAATGTAGAGAATATGTGACACTCAGAACAGAAGTAAAGAACAAAGTGCTAGCAGCAAAACAGAAGTCCTGGGAAGAATTTGGAGAGGGGCTAGAAAAAGATGCACAAGAGAACCGGAGGTTGTTCTATGGGACCCTAGGGAACATGAGGAAGGAGAGACAGTGCCCTCTCGAATTTATAAGGGACAAACAGGGCAAATTGCTTACTGCCCCGGGGGAAGTAATGGAGAGATGGAAAGAATATTTCTCAGAACTCCTTGATGGTGAGCAAGGTCAAACATCAGAAATGATAACCACTAGCACAGAAGAGGAAACCAATGGTGATGAAGATGACATAAAGATGGAAGAACTGAAGGCAGCACTGGAGAAAATCAAGATGGGCAAAGCAGCAGGGCATGATGGTATAACACCAGAAATGGTTAAGTACATGGGAGCATCAGGCGACCTGTTACTCTTAAGGGTCCTACAGGCAGCATGGTGCAACAAGACCGTACCAAAGGATTGGGAGATCGCCATCATAACACCAATTTTCAAAAAGGGTGACAATCGACAGTGTGGAAACCGTGGAGGCGTGTCCCTTCTCGGTGTCCCTGGAAAGGTCTACTCTAGAATCCTAGAGCAGAGACTCCGACGCCTAGCTGAGCCACAATTGGATGGGGTCCAGTGCGGATTCCGAGCAAACCGAAGTACTCAGGACCTAATCTTCACACTCAGACAGCTGAGTGAAAAGGCCCTTGAGTATAAGAGTGAGATCCATCTTTGTTTCATAGGTCTGGAAAAGGCGTTTGACAGGGTCCCTTGGAACAAACTTTGGGACTGTTTGGCAAGGAAGAATATTCCAGCACCTCTGATTCATGCTATACAGAGCTTCTACAAGTCTTGCAGAAATTATGTGAGGACAGCAAACCATGA
>JAMPIV010019533.1:385000-475000 GCA_024509875.1 Oreohelix idahoensis | reverse complement strand
CACCACACACTTACCGATTTCAGCATCAGACAATCCATAGCATGATATACACAGTACTTAAACTCTTTACGTGTGACAACTGTCTAGTCCTTCTATGTCCCGCCCCAGATAATGCGAGGTTTCACTGAGAGCAAATATTCCCGCTTATCGCCGGACTTGAAGTTCTAAGAGTTCTTGTGTTTTATTATAAAGAAACGAGTCTATGGGATGGCACTGACGCAGTTCAACACAGGGGTGAAAATGAGGTGATGGCAATATTCCTTCACTGCGTGATGACAGCAACTGACCGGTAAAGTTTTTTTTAAATCCAGTGAGGAAAAACTAGGCTCAGTCACAGTCAGGTAAATCGGTAATCTCTCACAATAGAGCAGTATATAAACTATCGCTACTGGCACTGTTCATCTTCCAGTTTATCTTACAGATTGTAATTTAATTTGATGATAATAATCAAATGATCTTGGGTAGGCTTTCTTTCATGTAATTATGTTAGCTAGGCCGCACCGGACCACCACAAGATTTACTTTAAAAAAATGTCTCATCAAACTATCTGGAAGTTTAAGAACCGAGTATGGAAACTCTGAAAGATTTCGTTATTGCTGGGATTGCAAAGGTGATCAATCTAGAGAAAAAGATAGAAAACCCATAACAACATAATCATACTTTAAAAATCAAATAATCTTCTAAGCGCGCGATAAATTTCCCGTTAAGACTATTATATATACGCTCGCGTATTTAATTATGTATTTAATAAACACTGCGCGAGTTCTAGTGGTTAAATCACACATCTATAAATATAGGACTTAACTAAATTTATTAATTATAAATTCCTTCGCGACTTTAAAAGTTAATTTAAGCATTAAACATCTATTATCTTTTTGGAAATAGTATAGCAGGTATATCATTACATTTACAACTGGAACTATTGAGACGGTTTAATTTAATAGGTTTAAATTAACACAAAATCCAATGAAATAGAATGAATGAACTAGACCACTGATCACTTTACACAATATATATATATTACCGTTTTGCACAGAAATAGAATTCACTGCAAATATAAATGAAAATCCATGGGATAATCTAGCAACATTTCAAATATCGCTAGTGCTTCTATCAAGTTCTGGCCAGCGAGTGATGAAGTGTATTTCTACGTGATCTGTATATCTACAACTGGAATGCAAGATGAGTGGGACATGAGAAACTTGACAGCTTTTTTTGATCTCGGAAGGATTTTGGGGATCTGACCGCCAGACCAAAGAGGGAAACCGCCCCTGGCCTCTCGTATCTTCGCTCGCTGCTTGCGTCAGCTTTCCCCGTTCGCTCTGGCTGCGATCGGTTCTGTGCTTAACAGCGAGATGCGAAATCGTTTCAGGGACCACTACTGTCTTTGATAGCATGCCGCCCGTCCTTCCTGAGATCTCCACCAGTGTCTTTCCTCTGACCGCTCTGGTCCTTCTTACCTGCGAGAAACTAGCTTCTCTGCTCGGGGATCGTCTCAGTGTCTTTGATCTCGTGCCGCATACTAAATGAGTCCCGGTGGAATCGGTTCGCTCTGGCGAAACGAAAAGTTACAACAAATGTTCAGGGGTTCTAATGTTTTGAAAAGCTAAAAGTCCCTTTAATCATCCATCATATCAGGGAAAATTCACTTGTCAAACTAGACGTACGTCACAATCGTCCCCACTTTTAGACATGAAACCATTTTTCATGTTTCATTTTTTTGACAATGGAGGTGACCTGATTGGTGATTTTAGGATGAGTGGTATCTTCAGTTTGCTCTTCTTCCCCTGTAGACCAGTTTCTACTCAGGAAATCAGCCCCGACATTCTGTCTTCCCGGAATATATTCCACTTTGAAAGAATAAACGCTTAAAAGAAGCGCCCAACGCATGATCCTTGCGTTAAATTCTTTATTGGCACCCAGAAATGCTAACGGAGCGTGGTCTGTTTGCACCGTGAAAGATGTACCATAGAGAAACTCATGATGGCGTCTGATACCGTCAATCAGAACGAGACATTCTCTTTCGACTACGCTGTAGTTCCGTTCAGCTTTATTTAATTTCCGACTGCCATAGGCAACTGGAAATAGCATGTTTGGCTCACTGTTATCGGCTTGAAGCAGTGTTGACCCGATGCCCTGACCTGACGCGTCGACCCGTAATACAAAAGGTTTGTTGAGGTCAGGCAACCTCAAAATGGGGTATGCAGACAACTGTCCTTTCAAAGTGCTGTATGCGTGTTCGCACTTTTGATCCCATATGACCTTATCAGGACAACCTTACTTTGTGAGGTCAGTCAGAGGTGCTGTCAGTCCGTTGAAGTTCTGGATGTATTTCTGATAATATGCACATAATGATAGGAAGGAACGTACGTCTTTCTTCGTTCGGGGTCTTTTGGCTGCAGCTATTTTCTCCACGTTCTTCTTAATAGGCCAACTGCATCCGTGAGAAATAGTATGACCCAGGAAGTCTAACTGTTCAAACCCGATGAGACATTTGCTAGGTCTGGCTGTGAGACCCGTTTCCTGTAGTCTCCTGAGGAGCATAGCAACCGTAGCAATATGTTCTTCATAGGTTTCCGATGCAATTAATATGTCATCCATAAAATTATGGATATGGGGACTTTGCAAAGGTTCTAGAAGTTTCCTCATCATCCTGGTGAACACTCCTGGTGCGTTATGCAATCCGAACGGCATCACATTAAATGTGTAATGTCCTTCACTAGTGCTGAAAGCTAACAAAGGTTTAATTTCCTCCTTGACTGGTATCTGATAATAACCTTTACTGAGGTCAATCTTGGAGAAAATCTTTGCTTTGCTGAGCTTGGTGAACAACTCAGAAACAGTTTGGAGAGGTTCGGGCTGGAATTCCGTTACAGCGTTTAGCAGTTGGTAATCTATACACAGCCGAACTTCCTTATTGGGCTTCTGCAACAGCACTACACTGGAACTGTAAGGAGATGTAGACTCACTGATAATTCCTGCTTGACGCAGCTTGTCTATTTCTCCACGAAGTGCATCAGCTTTAGCGTACGGTATGGGGTAAACTCTGGTTCGAACAGGGGTCTCGTTTGTTAATTTCATATCAAATTAGATGAGATCTGTTCGACCAGGTACATCCGTTAAGACTGCACTGTACTGTTTTAGTAGAGCCCTAGTTTCTGTTTGTTGTTCTGGTGAGAGATTGTCGCCGAACTTGACATCCTTAAAGGATTCTGTGGGTTGCAATGGATACTCCATGCAACCATCATCATCTTCGTCGTCTTCCGTTGCTATGGCGACGGCCAGGAGATGCTCGGAGGATGGCACCGGTCTTTCCAAATATTTCTTAAGCAGATTTACGTGGAAGACCTTCTCCTTTCCTTTGATGGAGATCTTGTAATTGGTACGTGAGATCTTTTTAAGGACGGTAAACGGCCCTTGCCATCCGATGCGAAGTTTATTGCTTCCGGTTGGAAGTAGCAACAAAACTTTCTCCCCTGGTTGTAGTTCTCTCTCTTTTGCAGCTTTGTTGTATCTTTTAGCATGTTTAGCGCGGGCTTTTGTAAGGTTGGTAGTAGCTAGATCCCATCCTAGCTTTAGCCTTTCCTTGAGCTCAGATACATACTTGCTTGCAGAGACGACTGTCTCGTCAGCCTTTTGGTCTGTCAGGGACCGAAGTAAGGCTTCTAGTGGCTCCTTAATAGGTCTGCCAAATAAAAGTGTAGCTGGCGCGAATCCCATAGACGCTTGGGGTACCTCTCGGTAGGCGAATAAGGCAGCCGATATATATAGGTCCCAGTCTTCCGGTTTCTCCTGACCCAGCTTACGTAACATGGTGGTGAGGGTACCATTAAAACGTTCCACGAGCCCATTTCCGGCCGGATGGTAGGGACTTGTGTGGATATGTTTGGCCCTCAAGATCTTAAAGATCTCCTCCATTAACAGGCTACGGAATTGGGATCCATTGTCCGTCAAAACTTGTTGAGGGAATCCCAACCGTGTAAAGATTTGCACGAGGGCTTCTGCGACATGCTTGGAATCTGTGCATGTTAGCGGTATAGCTTCGGCTCACATTGTGCAAGTGTCGACTAAAGTCAGGATGAACCTGTGCTTTCTTTTGGTCCTTTCCATGGGTCCAATGATGTCGACAGCAACCCGTTCAAATGGAGTACCCACTATTGGCATTTGCCCCATAGGTACTGGGGGTGTCAAGTGCTTTGGTGCTACCCGTTGGCACTGGGCGCAGGATTTCACGTACCTGATAATGTCAGAGTTCATTCCTGGCCACCAATAGTGGTTTTTTATTCGCTGAATAGTGGCGTTTTGTCCCATATGTCCGCTAAAGGGAAGAGAGTGCCCCATTTCTAAGATCTGGCTTCTGTACTGCGTCGGTACTAGGAGCTGGTTATTCCCCGTGTCCGGGTTGCCCGTTCTACGATACAATACGCCATCCTTAGAAAAGATGTCTCCGTTGTGTCTGGGGTCTTTAGCCATGGGCAGTTTTTTAAAGCAGAGCTCCAGAGTAGGGTCCTTTTGTTGCGCCTCCTTCAGTTCGTTCGGCAACAAATTTGGCGCAGGCGCCCTCTCCTTCTTGGCTTGCCCTCTTGTGGTTACCGCTGCCACAATCGGCTCCTTTGGTCTCCCAATAAACACATATCTACATCCCAGGATAACTGGGTAGATAGGATCATCCATAATGGTCGCTTTAATAACACCTCTGACAAAATCAGAGTGTATTTCTACCAGTGCGATAGGAAGCGTCCTGGGTGCGTCACTCTTAAAAACTCCACTGAGTTTGACGGTTTCCTCTGTCTCCTGACCTGGTTTGTTTAGGTGTCTAGCAACAATACAACTAAAGCTTAATCCAGTGTCAAAGAGACAAGTAGTTGAGGTACCATTCAAAATTACAGTTCCTCGAGTTGAGGGTCGGTCCCCTTCAGGTTGAGAATCACTGACATTGACTCTACCTTTCGAGTCTGTATGCAAACATCCGACGCGGTTTGGACCGGTTTGTTTGCCCTGATCAGATGTTCCTGGTGTAGGGGTCTTCCCTTTTCCTTGGCCTTGGTGGCCGCGCTGCCACGTAGGCTTGGTGGGTTGATCAGAATTGTTGTTAGGGGGGTATCGGGTTTTGTAGAATTTCGATTTTTCCTGGGGAGGTCTCTGGTTTTCGGCTCTCTCAATACCACGGGATGCGCATTTAAGACTAGAGGACTTGGCATTGAGGAACTGGGGGCCGTGATGACAGGGGGAGGTTGATGGGGGGGGAGGGGCAATGAGGGGGTTAGTGGTAGACGATGCCCCCGATTTGACTGGTGTAAGGGGGATGGTGTCGCGGGGTAAGAAGGGAGGCTTGGGCCAATAGAGAAAGAGGCTAGAGGAATTATAATGTATGATGGTAATGACATGCATCCGCATAGCAGAGCGTTAGGGGGAGTGTACGTCTATTAGCGTCGTCTTTGTGGTCCGCAATTGCGGGCGATGTGGTAATTCATGTTATGTATGTATGTATAGCACTTATAATCTATAGTCCGCCCAACGCTTCACCTTTCTGACTCGGGTTTTTTTGGGCGGGACTTCTACAGTACCCATATTCTCCCCCTGCAGCGCTGTGAAAGGCTCGACGTGTTGCAATTGGAAAAGGACATTGTTAGGGGCGAGATCCATCTTATAAGTAGAGGTAACAGCAGGGCTTGTTTTGCAGATACTGGTGGTGACCTGGGTGTGGACACTTAGCAATCGGGTCTGAGAGTTCTTATAGAGTAGGGTTCGACGGTAATTATGGATAAGGCGCGGATGGGGAAGGGGAGAGACTGAGGTGCACAGGGGGCGATGAAGTATCGAGGGGCACCAATGGCATGGGCAAGAGGAATGTAAGTCAGGACGAATGTGGGCACGGAGGGTAAACCATAGTAGTCGTGACCGGCACCTACCGACACGAAAGGATTTAAACGCTTGCACCTAACCATCCCATAGGGCATGCTAACAGGTCAACGTCTCGCGGAACCACCGAGAGGTTGTGTAGTGATACTATAGGACACATGTTCGTCCCAGCACCAACCTCAAATAAGCCTCCTGAAAAACTTTGGTTTGTTGTGACCGGTACTGCATTGACACTTCGTCAACCTTCGACAGACCTGCTTGATGTTATAGCTATTGTTTCTGCATCTATTTATCGTTTGCAAAGAGAAAGTTCCTCACTTCACATAATAATTATAATCTAAAGGCAGGTGTACTCCCGACATACTGTATAGGATGTACTCACAGGTATATACTCAACTGTTGGTCTCTCATAGATATGGATTGAGTATAGAGCAGCAGTTCGCTAAGACACATCCCTGTGCTGGTCAGGTAAACAAATTTAAGTGGCCATCACTATAGGGTAACGTACCCATTAGTGGTGCTTTAGGAATGAACCTGTTGGATGTCTCTATAACTTATTCTTTTATTGAACAAATAATAACCCCACCCTAACCCAAGAGGCCTAATGTAAATGAGAAGAACTTTGCATTTGATCCGATGGAATAATATTGCTACCCACATGATTATAGATATACAGTATCAAACTTTCGATGTTCTCTCCCTCGGGATTTAGAATAAACCCACAGACGTAAGGGGTAATACTAAGTAAACGGATCATGATGTATCGAGCGTAAAAAGGCGGCGTGATGAGAATAAACAGCTTATGCCAGGAAGTTATTGGTCCTAGTCGCTAGTTTCGTCGTTCGTTAGATTATTACTGTAGTCTCATAGGTTTTCTAGTAGTTAAGTCCTACAATTCCCGCCGTCATGGCGATATCGATTACATAATTCGCGGCTAAGTCCGGCAATTGATTCGTTCCATTCCTTCTCTCCGCGGGCTGAAAAAATGGTTAGGCAGTCTCCATGAGGCTCTTAATACGTTAAGCGAGGTTCTCATACAATAGTTACAACCGGGGTTCCATGAGGGCTCCCCGTGATGGGTCAGCTATGAAGGGTGGAAAAATAATCATATAAGGGACGATCCCTGCTTATCTGGCTTGCTGGATACAGAGTAGGAAAACAGATCAATCTACCCTCACTAAAACAGTGATTATTGGATCTATAATCTACTAACAATTTACCAATGGTTTTTATTATGTGTTGCTGTAAATCGTTCTTCGATTGAAAATTACGTTGATCATTTTCCTGACAAAGCAGCAAAGTTATATTGTATTTATCTCGCATAAGTATATTAAAAGAAGATGGTCGCGTTTTTTATTTCGACACACGGAAGTGGTTCGGGGTCAAGAGAGTTTACGATCTAGTGAATACACGTGAGCCCCCCCCCCCCCATCCGCTGCCCCATTAATCCCAAATTCGACCGTCTGATAAATCTGGAGCTTGCCATCATACTCTTGCTCGACATAACGTAGAACCCGAGATGTGTGCCTGGTTAGATGACTCCTATACCCTGACGGCTGCTGTGTGTCCGCCACAATACGGGGAAATCCTGCCCACAAATAATCATACTGCTGTTCGCTTCACCCGTGTACCCCAACAACTATCCAATACAAGTCTAGGTGTATGGGATTTGTATCGTTCGTGCATCCAATTCAGACTTAGTTCTCCGAAGGCAACAAAACCAGTTCAAGACATCCACCTCCTGAACAGCGTTGCACATGTTATCTCTTAGAAATACGCATACTGCGAGATTTCGTTTCTTCGACTGCACAGCTACAATCTAACCGCCCACGACCTTGTCCCTTCACTTCTTCATAGAGTGGTGCCTGGGAACCTAGTGTCCTATTGGGTCTGTAACACTCTACGTTGCGACCGGTCTCGGACTGCAGATAGCGCGTTAAGGCCTATCTCACAACCAAAGACGTTTATAGAGAGGCGTGGCTCTAGGTCAATAATGGGACTTAACGAAACACATGTCTCGCGCTCTCAAAATTCAGGGATATGAACTAGACGCTTTTTCCCTCTAAAAGCGTAGGTCACTGATCCAGTCATCACACCTAAAACGTTACTTGGCCTCCCGTACTCTTGTTTAATACTCTGTATCGGCTCCACGGGAATTGAGAGTCATACTCCTGACACGTTCTGTTGGGCCAGAGGGGGTATACTGGCTGTGTCTGCACATATATCGAAACAGGGCGCAACACATTGACTGTGGTTCGCGTATATACCTCATACGACCAGGAAGAATTAAAGAATGTCTCCAGGATGGGAGAAGATCGGCTACCAGGACAAATATGAGAAATGAAGAGCCAGGGATCCAGACATCCAGAAAGACTCAGAGTTCGCTGGAAGAGCAACATTAGACAGTCTCTAAAGGACCGAGGACTAGACTGGAGCCAGTTCAGAAGAAAGGCAACCGATAGGATAGTATGGGTAGAAGATGAACGACAAAGTATGCAACAGTATGTTTAATTAAATACGAGTCAAGTGTTACAAGTGTGACACTATTAGTGTTCTCACAGCAGTAAGCGAGGAATACAAAGTCTGCAACAAACCTAGTAAACACAGTTGTTGTACTTGTCATCCTAAAAACCACGTGAGACTCCCTGAAATAAGAACACGATCCTCCTATTTGCATCACTGCCAAGAGTTATCTTGAGCGAAGGTTGCTACCTTTGAAAAATTCATCCTTTTACTCCACTGTTGAGCCATTAGTGGACCACTATGGCAAATCAAGGTAGACAATCCGCGACAGATGATGACTTCTATAATAACGAACCGTCTAGGTTATTGTATGAATGTACATAACTAACGGGAAACAGATGTGATAGCACTGATGATAATGATGATGAATATAAATACTGACAGGTGACAACACAAAAAGGTGATTACTGAGACTTGTCGAACATTCTGT
Organism: Oreohelix idahoensis; assembly: GCA_024509875.1. Taxonomy (NCBI): domain Eukaryota; kingdom Metazoa; phylum Mollusca; class Gastropoda; order Stylommatophora; family Oreohelicidae; genus Oreohelix; species Oreohelix idahoensis. The sequence goes on along the minus strand of JAMPIV010019533.1, from coordinate 466,185 downwards.
CCATCCTTTCTCTCGTCTCCCATACTCGATTCATTTATCATACACATGCATTTTCAATATTATTTAAAAAAATAATAATAAAAAAAATAAACAAAATCAATGCAATAAAACAAAGTAAAATCCCAACATTGTAAAAGTATAACAGTTACACACATTTACAGGTCTTTATCATAAGAGAGAGACTATTCCACTGGCAATGTGCTACTATTACGGTGGTGAGCCCCCGTACCACTTTCCCAAAGACTTAGTTCTGATGACTGTTGTAATTCACAGAGGTTCTGAACTTGCGAGTAAACTATTTTTGAATACTTGTATTACCAGAAAGTCCGCCTAGGCCGGTCCCAAGCCCGGCTGAAAAAGGAGAAGGGCCTGCATGGAGGCCGTAAGAAGGCAGCCCCTCCATTATGCAAAGGTACAAGAGGCCAATCACCAGTTTGATTGAAATCATGATTATGCGAAATACAAGAGATAACTGGACGGATTCTAAAGGCGGCGAACTGGAACGGACTACGGAATACGACTGGTGGAACTTGGAACACAAGAAGTATAAATGGGAAAGAAGAGGAGCTGGTGGAAGAGATGAGGAAAGCAAAACTAGAAATCTTGGCTATAACGGAAACGAAGAAAAAGGGACAAGGAGTCATGGATCTCGATGGCAACACGCTGCTCTACAGTGGTGTACCCACATCTGAAAGAGCTAAAGGGGGCGTGGGTTGCATTGTGGCAAAAAACCAAAAAGATAGTATCAAGGGATGGAACTTTGTCTCGGAGCGCATTATGGTTGTAAAGCTAAATGAAGGAGAAACCAAAATCAACCTGGTCATAGTGTATGGCCAAATGAGGATGAGAGAGCAGAGTTCAAGGAGGAATTCTTCGGGCTGCTTCAAAGGACAGTGGATGACTGCCTAGATGAAATTATCATACTCGGAGATTTCAATGCCAGAGTTGGAAATGACCATGCTAGATGGGGTGGAATTATCGGAAGAGATGGAGAAGACACTCTTAATGACAATGGAAAGCGACTCTTTAGATTCTGCAGAATCTGATCATTAAAAAAACAAAGTTCCCCCATAAGCGCATACATGCATACTCTAGATGTGAACCAACAAGGAATGAGAAGTCAGTGATCGACTATGTCATAGATAGGACGAGCTCATTCAAGTATGTCCGGGATGCTAGAGTCTGGAGGGGGCCAGAGATTGGAAGTGATCACTACCTGCTAACAATCAAAAGAACAACTGAAAGAGTTGCTCAGCCTAGGACCTGCCTAACATCACGCAAGAAACTAAGTAAACGAACAGGAGAAATGAGCATTAAGATCTACAAGTTGAGAGAGCCAGAAATTAAGACCAGATATCAGGGGCTTATTGCTACAGCGATGAGAAACACAGAAGAACAACCTGATGACTTGGAAACCCTCTGGCTTTAATTCAAGGACATCATAAAGACAGCTGCTGCAGAAGCATGTGGTGAAGTCCGACTTGGGAACAAGAGAAAGAGGACACCTTGGTGGACAGAGGAAGTTAAAGAGAAAATAAGAGAGAAGAAAATGGCATGGAAACAATACTTAGGAGCTAAGAACACAGCAGGAAAAACAGAGAAATATAGAGACAATGTGATACTCAGAACAGAAGCAAAGAACAAGGTGCTAGCAGGAAAACAGAAATCCTGGGAAGAATTTGGAGAAATCTAGAAAAAGATGCGCATGAAAACCAGAAATTGTTCTATAAGACCCTAAAGAACACGATGAAGGAAAAACATTGCTCTCTTAAATTTAAAGGACAAGCAAGGCAAATTGCTTACTGCCCCGAAGGAAGTAATGGAAAGATGGAAAGAATATTTCTCAGAACTTCTTGAGGGTGAGCAAGGTCAAACATCAGAAATGATAAACACTAGTACAGAAGAGAAAACCAATGGTGGTGAAGATGACATAAAGATGGAAGAACTGAAGGCAGCCATGGAGAAATTTAAGATGGGCAAAGCAGCAGGACATGATGGTATAACACCATAAATGGTTGTACATGGGAGCAGCAGGCGACCTATTACTCTTAAGGGTCCTACAGGCAGCGTGGTGCAACAAGACCATACCAACGGATTGGGAGATTTCCATCATAACACCGATTTTCAAAAAGGGTGACAATCGACAATGTGGAAACCATAGAGGCATATCCCTTCTCATTGTCCCTAGTAAAATATACTCTAGAATCATAGAGCAGAGACTCAGACGCCTAGCTGAGCCACAATTGGATGAGGTCCAGTGCGGATTCCGAGCAAACCGAAGTACTCAAGACCTAATATTCACACTCAGACAGCTGAGTGAAAAGGCTCTTGAGTATAAGAGTGAGATCCATCTTTGTTTTATAGATCTGGAAAAAGCGTTTAACAGGGTCCCCTGGAGCAAACTTTGGGACTGTTTGGCAAGGAAGAACATTCCAGCAGCTCTGATTCATGCTATACAGAGCTTCTAAAAGTCTTGCAGAAATTATATGATGACAGCAAACCATACGTCAGAAGAGTTCAGGACCACCACTGGTATAAGACAAGGTGATATACTGTCACCTTATCTTTTCATACTCCTTATGGAAGATGTTATCAAGCCATGTAAGGAGAGAACAAGAAAGTATTCAGCGGGGTACTAGAAGATATGTCTGTATGTCAGAGCTGGCATAAAGTATAAAACTTCAGTAAATAGTATTTACAATCACAGTTCGCAGAAATCTTCCCCAAGTAATAAACTTAAGATTGTGTAGCCTAATGATTGTCATTAACTCCAGCTTAGGAAGACCAAGCTGCCAGCTGCAGTCCCTACTATCGATAGACTTTGCAAAAGCGGCTATTTACCCTTCATAAGAAAGAAGTGAGTCGTAGATGTATATTTTGTTCATCTTATATGTGCATTTCACATATAGGAATATGTTATTTATGTAAAGTTGTGTATGAGGCTTGCAACCTCATCGTGCAAAATTAATTGCTACATAAACCACCACTGAAAGAGCTGGTGACTCCTTCGTGTGGGTTTCCTTGCAAGGAACCAATCGCAGAGGTAGGGCCATGCTACATAGGGAGCCGACAGAAGATGTTGATGATGATGTTGTTGATGATGATGATGATGTTGATGATGATATCATGATGTATATTTCTGATGTAAACACTGGTATTTAGCTTATGTATATTGTAATATGATTAATCTGCACTCTTTCGCTCTTCTAACACACTTTCCTCTGTCTCGATGGCCTGAGATTTCGTACTCATGGGCATAAGAAAAATTCAGAGGAAGATGAAATGGTTGAGGAAAGCGAAAGTCTCTTTGTGCTTACATCAGGAGACAAAAGATTTACGGGAGATGCTATTTTGAATTTCTCTCAGTTTCTGATACTATACAGTTCAAAAAAAAAAAAAAAAAAAAAAAGCATAGCTACTGAAGGCACACACATAGGCATAATTTTGACATTCAATAACTTTTTTAATTTTAATGAGTTAATTGTTCAAATTGCACACAAGAATACCTTAGGGTTCAACCAATCAATTGACAGTTGTTTTACATCTGGGTCACGAGAGTTTTTTGGCGTACGGGCTTTCCCGTTAGTATGGTGTGTGGCCTCCTCTTGCATCGATCAGCGACTGGCATCTCCTGGGCATGGATGCGATCAGACGTCTGATGTGGGCATGTGGGATGGCTGCCCACTCTTCCTAGAGTGCCTGGAACAGATCACGACGATTGGCTGGAGCAACGTCTCGGCGACAAACACATCTATGCAGCTCATCCCACAGGTGCTCAATCGGACTCATGTCTGGAGACAGGGATGGCCAGGGAAGGGTGAGAATGTTGTTGGCAGTCAGGAACTGCGTGGTCAGCCGTGCACAATGGAGTCTGGCGTTGTCCTGTTGAAACACAGACCTTTGGGCAGCCAAAAGTGGAAGGAAATGGGGTCGAAGAATTTCATTGACGTATCGTTGCGCATTCAAGCCTCCTTCAATGTGCACCAATTGACTCCTTCCGTTGTAACTGATCATTCCCCACACCATTGCACCTCCACCACCGTGCGGCGGAGCTTCATTAACGCAATTTTGGGCAAAAGGTTCATTTCGCCTACGGTAGACCCTATGCCGTCTATCATGACGCTGCAACAAAAAGAAAGATTCGTCCCTAAACCAGACACGTCTCCATTGATTGTCAGCTGCCCAGGGACGATGCTGGTTGGCCCAAAGAAGTCGATTTTGGCGATGGCGGCGCGTAAGGACAGGTCCTCGGTGAGGTCGTTGTGCCCAAAGTCCAGCGTCATGCAGTCTATTCCGGACAGTTTGATCAGACATATGACGTCCTGCAGGCAATGACTGGGCAGTTGAGGAAGCTGTTGTAAACCTGTCTCTGAGGTGACGAAACCGAATAAAGCGATCCTCCGCTGCTGTTGTCACTCTGGGTCATCCACTGCGATGCCGGTCTTCAACTGAGCCAGTGGCTTGGAACCGGTGCCAAAGTCGACTGATGGTACTCTGATGCACGTTTAGATGCCTGGCAACCTGACTTTGACTTTCGCTTGCATGCAGTCGGCCAATAGCAATGTTCCTTAAATTTATCAATAGAGACGCCATAAATGTCTGCTTGAAAATGAACTGAATTTGTGTGTGTGTGTAGCGTTATCCTTTTGTAGGGTTTCAGTTGCGTAGTCAGTGAATAGTGTTCACTCCAAATTTTGTTGCTTTCACGTGCGCGCAACATGAGCTGTGGTCAAAAATTGCGTCATAAACACTATTGACCACTGCGTTGTAACGATTACAAAAACGAACGCAATTCAGGTCAACACGTGCATTTGACACTGTAAAGAACATTTGTGGCTGTTTTTTATATACCCTAGCACCAAATTTTACTTACAAACTCATAAAAACGCGCCCTCGGATAGCTATGCGTTTCTTTTTTTGAACAGTATAGTTACTAGTACTCAGCTCTGGACACCACCCATAGGAGACGAGTCTTAGACATTCGAAGCGGCAAAACTGTGCGATTTACTCGTGCAACGAACATGATCCCAAAAGCCACTCGGCGCCTGCCTTAAGAAGGAAAACTCAAGACTTTGCTGAAAACCAGCGTGAACCAAACCAGACTCCAGCGAAATTCCCTTGTCGCCAACTGGTCAGTTTCATTGCTAATATGTTACACAATTCATGGACACTGACCTCTCCACCACAAATAGAATAAATTCGGTGGAAGAAACTTACTATTTATAAGATATCAAATCATTGCACTGTTTTGTGTGTGTTAAAATCAACTGTATATATATATATATATATATATATATATATATATATATATATATATATATATATATATATATATATATATATATATATATATATATATATATATATATATATATATATATATATATATATATATATATATATATATATATATATATATATATATATATATATATATATATATTTATACTGTCACAGATGGAAATAGTGCAGCAGTGATCATCCACTTTTGCCCCTCCCCATTTAGTTTATTTTTTTCTACAGCAACGAAGGATTCAGAATTGCAATTAACACGTGAGCCGTTTGGCAATTAAGCACAGTGGAACAGAGAGAGCGCGGAACATGGCGTAATAGATTCTTTGATCAGGGGCGCTGATCTGAGACGGACCTTGAATTGTAAAACTTTCAGGCGAATTAATTGCGTAGCTGATATTCAGAAAGGCGGAGAAGATGAAAGTAAAGCCAGAGAGGTTGTCGGCGGGAGAGGTGGTAAAATTACCTTTGATTCAAGAATCGAACGGCAAATGGGCTCGGGTCTGGCAGTAGGTGTGACTTTCACATTAAAGAGCGATAGAACGGAATTTACGGATATATACCATGTCTCTCCGATAGCCATGATCAGTTGTTCAGAAATCTATCTGAAATTCACTAGCTCGATATCTTAGATTTCTCGTACAGAGTGAAAAGTTATTTGACGGTATATATTATTTACTTCTATCCATTATATGCACAATTTTTTAATGACTAGGGTTCATATCACGCGTTAAAAACGAAAGGATAAGCTAGACACGTGTGTTTTAAACCTAATTTACAACGGAGTGGTGAAGAGGTCCTATTTTAAACACGTGTTAGATATAATATTGATAATTTGGTTAAATGTTTATATTTTCTTTCCTAAAATCTAGGCTGATCAACCTGAGTACTAGCGGGTTTTTTATGGCCATATGAACTTATGATCACACGAACTTATAATATTATAAACATCCAGGGATATTTAATATTGATGAGCTTCTTGCTGTGACCTGTGTGGTCCAATTTTCCTCATTTTCATGAGAGAAACCAGAATAGAACCATTAAATTATAATATTAATTGGACCAGAACTATTACCAGATTTACTTATATCAATCTCATCAGCCAAATGTGGCGAAATATATTGTCAGTAACATTTGTGTAACTTAACCTATCGTCTCAGCCACCTGAGGCTAAAAAACATAGGAACTATATATGTTCTATTCATCCTACGTCGGCGATCACCACGCATGAACCTTACTCCAACCAACTGAAGGCACAGATAACGTATTGTATCCAGGACAAATTAAATCACCGACTCTAGCGACTCCCGTGAAATTTGCAGTCAGCAACTACGGCGAGTCTGGGGCGGGATTTGGCAAAACTTAAATTTGACACTAAATAGTCTTATTACTTATTATTGTATTTCCTTGGAATGCCTGCGACAACTACTGGGGTAAGGAAAAGTCTGAAAGTGGCCACTGAATGGGTGTGAAATGAATGAACGGAGAGAGAAACTTATGTCTTTTGTTAACATCATATACTTATGTGGTTTCTTCTTTCTTTTTTTATCTCACTAATATGAGTAGTCACGGGATAGATTACATTAGGAACCTATTCTTTTCCCATACTGACTATTTCATAACTTATTGTTAACTTTTGATCTTTTGGGTTAATTAACCTCTTTTGGGATCGTCTTTTCTTTTCCTTTACCAGAGGGGAAGAACCTATTTGATTAATTTCTTCTTTTGCAATTTTGTCTGTAAACCATGATCTAGTAATGTATATGCTTATTGTTGTGATCTTCTATTGCTAATAAACTTTATTAAACCTTTAGTTATCGTGTCGGTCAAACCCCTATCCATTATATGTTATTCATAGTTTGTTTTCACGTTCGTGCGTATTTGTCACAGAATTGTGTGCATTTGAGTGTAGTGTAACTTGTATTTCGTACGAGGAGAGAAAGTGCGTCTGATTTAAATATCGTCGTCCAGATAGGCTGGATTAGATAAATTATTCTATCCAGAGACTGTCCTTTCTCTTACACGATCACCTCGTGATAAAACTATTTTTTACCCCTTACTTTCACATTGTCATCACTATCACCTCTGCTCAGAGAGGACTATAAACATCTATTACCTATCTGATAAAATCTACGACATATACTTAGTTGGAGTAGACAACCTGGTTGGTTAAAAATTGATGATTGCGATTGTATGACCAATTTTTAAAATACATATATACAGAACTAAACACATTCATAATAATTTGCTGAATTACTTTCGGTTGGGACTCGTTAAACATGAATCTAGTGTCACATTGTGACAAAAATACCTATCTCGCAGAAACAGGCAGGGGATACACATTTTACAAGAACCGAGAAACTCAGTCTTTTTGTAATTGCCACCTTACAATTCCTGTGAGACCCCCTAAAATAGGAGTATATCCCTCCTATTTATATCACTGTCAAGAGTAATCTTCAGCAAAAGTTTCTGCCTGTAAAACAACTCATCCTTTTACTCGAACTGTCTGGCCATTTGTGGACCACAACGGCAGATCAAGGGACACAATCCGAGACTGAAGGTAATGATGATGATGCTGATTAAACTGCATTTTGACTGTGTTTTCAACGTTTTTTTTATATTACTTGTATGTGATTTCACGATGTGTTGTGTGATATTTCTATAATGTGTGTGATGTTTATATATGCGTGTTTGAGCGACATAATAGCAGAGTGGTTACAGTGCTGGCCTCCCGCGTCAGGCGTGCTGGGTTCGAAACACGGTGGCCTGACCAGGCTCCAGGCTACCTAGCTATAAATGGGTGCCTGACTCTTCTCATGAGTTAAGGAAGGCAAAGGCAGCGAGGAAAGGAACTAGTCACCCCACTTATCAAATCTGGACCTAGTACAGCGAAGTCTTTAACACTTCACTCCCCTACGGAAGTATCTGCTATGAGACTGTGACGGTACGTCTTACTTTGTGCGTGTACTTTTGTGCGCTCTCTCACTCTTTAATCCACCTGGGCAGTATCACTTCTTTTTCTTTATTTTTCTCTCACCGATTATCGTTTTTATTTGGCATAATGTTTGTCTCGTCATTCATTTTTGCTCTCTACGTTGGATCAGTAAAGATAAGTCTCTAGCACTTCACTACTCGACTGTTTGTGTTACGACACTGGTGGTAATGAGTAATTTGACACTGGACTTAGAAATTCCCCAACTATAAGTAACAGATCGAGTATTGGGCAACTTTGGAATTCACAAGTAAACCCGCATTTTTAGTACAAGACTGGAAACTTAAAAGGGCCAGGACTTTAATTAACAAGACTGGAATCCTAGAAATTTGATCACAAGTCATAGAGGAATTAAACAAAGGTTTTCCCAAGCCAAGGATTTTTACAGAACAGCTGCCGTCAGAGGAATTAACTCTAATTTCCAGACCTAAGTGATTTCGAAGCTTCTAATACAGAACTGTGTACAGTCTAAATCTGTGCAAGGAGATTGTGTATTCCCAAAATTTTGGGGTAAGTGTAAACAATTTATTTACTAATGTAAATTTTACAGGTTTCTTGCTAAGTGGTTATATGCAAGGCTGGCAACCTCAACATATGAAAATAGTATATGCATGAACCACTACTGCAAGAGCTAGTGATGGTTTCTGACTAGTCGTGCGGAAAACCCGGCAGCAGAGCGACCCGACACTCCAACGGGAGTAGTAATGAGTAATGAGTGATGATTACATCACATGTGCCTAAGGTGTAACATATTATCTTGTGAGATTTATGTACCTTTTTAATTGTAATTCAGGCAAAACATTATTCACGCATTCCAGACGCAATTTCCTAGTTAACACCCAGAAGGATATTGGTGAATTTTCATCATATTCCCTGAGTTACACTGTGTGCTCGGGAATTTAATTCTTCTGAGAGGTTAACATTGGGGGGTGGAGCGCATGACAATGGACCTGTTAGTTTGCGGCGAACAAATGTACTTAGCAGGCATGTGTTTCTTTCTATTTGCCTAAAGTTCGTGGTTACAAGCCATCAAACGATTTGTGGTACTAACGCCACTAGTGTGAGAGAAAAGCATCCACCCTAACCGCCTACAGCGGAAGAGAGTATGGAGAAGGCTTTCGTCGTCACTGAATTGATGAACCACAGCTGCAGGACTCCCTTATACAAGTTAAGTGCTTGTAAAAAGGCACCATCAAAAAGGACTTTTGATATATCCTCACCCTAAATCTCAGTGAAGAGAAAATTTGATTCCCATATAACATCACCAGCATTTTATTTATTTTAAACTGTTAATACTAATTGATTATTACATTTGTTACCTGTTGTTTTAAAACTAAACAATCATAGTCGATTCAGTTTTTTATAGCTATTTTTTTTTCGTACGCCCGCTAATGCTCGAGGCGAAATCTCAGGTTATTATTAGTGTCTAACCTGACATTGATTTTACGTGAGTATCCCTTTTTTCTTGTACAGAGACAGATGTCCCTCGCCATTCAGGCAGATACTCGCCGATTTCGGAGGTACCCATTAGAGCTGGGTCGGCTCTGGAGCCGCCAATCCCTGGTCGACGACACTCCTTCAAATGTCCTCGCCAGGTCTCGAGTTAATCCAGTCCAAATCCCGGTCGACGAAAAATCCTCAAATGCCGTCGCCCGGGTTTGATCCTGGATCACCCGGTCGCCAGAGCGGTGTGGTAACCACTACGCTATGAAAGCAAATGTATGAGCCAGATTCTTTAATATATCTATAAATACCTAGACATATATTTACCTCTAAACAGAGCTATACCTTATAAAAGGGATTTCGTTGGATTACACCAACTGGAGGCTTGAACGGGCTAAACCATCGCTTAAATCCTTACAAAATGCGAAGGACCAGATATAATGCGTTAACTATTGTCAGCCCAATTCAACATTGTTCGTGACATCTGGAAATATCTTGTGAAATCTCCCTTAAGGTAGAAGTGTCATTAATCTTCTATCTACATCTCTGCCAAACTCTTGAGTTTTGGTCACTGTTGGACCACTACTGCAAAGCAGGAGAGGCAATCCGTGACAGGGACTACCTAATGTTGACCTCACTTGCTGAAGCCAGATTTTCTGCGTTGACAATAGCAGGGTCTTTGAAAATAGGTTACATGCCTTAATAGGACAATTGACATTAGATATAATGTGTTAATTTTAGTTTATAAAGTGAATGTTAAATGATATTTGCCATGTGTTATAAGTGTTAACTAACACCTTTGTGACTATTCTTCTCAAATTGTCTTTTTCCTGGATGTCAGGTAACCTGTTTCGCACCAATGACTGTTTAACAAAATTGTAATAAGCCATAAAATAGGTCACCTGAGAAAAATGTTCTTGCCAACAACTTATCACAATGCGTCAATGCTCTAATCGATGTTCCATCAAGCGTGAAATCAACTTGTAAATGCAAGATGTTGCGTATGACCGAAAAAAAGGACATTTGAATTTGAAAGCATTTTATCTTGCATTCATAAATGTGCGATCTGTGTGAATAAAAATAATGTCGTATAAGGGAAAAATCGTTGAGTGGGGAGCTTCCATTAGTCGAATAATGGACTCTCGATCAATAGGATAGTTGTGGATCAATATTTCTTAGTTCTTGAATATTTCGAATTCGCTTGGTAGATGTAGTGCCCTCGATTCATATATAGAAATCGAGGGCACTAGGTAGATTAGTTTGCATTTCGAAAGCTTCACAGGTAACGATTAAAAAAAAAAAAAAGCTCAGTGTTTATGGCCAACTTAAAGAGAATGATGAGTTGTCTTTACCAGTTAGTTTCACTTTTTTTTCTTCTGACATCAAGCGAGATAAAGAGATAAAGTTTTCCTACATGGACATGTGTTATCTTGGCTAAAATCAGATCCTATTTTTTTCCCCCAGGACGTTAAGAATACCTTATTTTGATCTCCCGTTTGGTTGACCTCACACGCTGAAGCCAGATTTTCTACGTTGACAAAGGTAGGGTCTTTGAAAATAGTTTACATGTCTTAATAGGACAATTGACAGACAAAGAGAATTGCCTATGTTACGACCGCAAGAACTTCGTCTAGTACAAAGAAACAGAAAAGCTTACTAAGTTAGTCGTTTCTCTTCTACCTTGAGGTGCAGAGGTTAGCCAGAGAGAGCGTCATGCTACCATATCGGCTGTGTTCCAATGCAGCATTCATGCATAAAAGAAACTCAAGAGCTCTGACAGTGGTAGTTTCTGTGCCCTTTGTTATGCTTCAGGCGTTGTCATCCCACTCCATACACAACTTATCTTTGTCTCCACTTTTGACATGCCTAATGGCAGCCGCTGTCCATTTTTTACGTCTCTAAAAAGACCCACGGAAGCCAAACATGGCTGCTTGACTTTACATTTACTTTTCTTGCACATGTCATAAAATACTAGGAAAATGTTACTCACATTTACTGTTTATTACCTGTAGGTAGATGTCGTAGATTTTATCAGATAGGTAATAGATGTTTATAGTCCTGTCTGAGCAGAGTTGATAGTGATGACAATGTGAAAGTAAGGGGTAAGAAATAGTTTTATCACGAGGTGATCGTGTAAGAGAAAGGACAGTCACTGGATAGAATAATTTATCTAATCCAGCCTATCTGGACGACGATATTTAAATCAGACGCACTTTCTCTCCTCGTACGAAAATACAAGTTACACTGCACTCACATGCACACAATTCTGTGACAAATGCGCACGAACGTGAAAACAAACTATGAATAACATATAATGGATAGGGGATTGACCGACACGATAACTAAAAGTTTAATACAGTTTATTATCAATAGAAGATCACAACAATAAGCATATACATTACTAGATCATGGTTTACAGACAAAATTTCAAAAGAAGAAATTAATCAAATAGGTTCTCCCCCTCTGGTAAAGGAAAAGAAAAGACGATCCCAACAGAGGTTAATTAACCCAAAAGATCAAAAAGTTAACAATAAGTTATGAAATAGCCAGTATGGGAAAAGAATAGGTTCCTAATGTAATCTATCCCGTGACTACTCAGATTAGTGAGATAAAAAAGAAAGAAGAAACCACATAAGTATATGATGTTAACAAAAGACATAAGTTCCTTTCTCCGTTCATTCAATTCACACCTATTCAGTGGCCACTTTCAGACTTTTGCTTACCCCAGTAGTTGTTGCAGGCAGTCATAGGAAATACACTAATAAGTAATAAGACTATTTAGTGTCAAATTTAAGTTTTGCCAAATCCAGCCCCAGACTCGCCGTAGTTGCTGACTGCAAATTTCACCGGAGTCGGTGATTTAATTTGTCCTGGATGCAATAAGTTATCTATGCCTTCAGTTGGTTGGAGTAAGGTTCATGCGTGGTGATCGCCGACGTAGGATGACTAGAACATATATAGTTCCTATGTTGTTTAGCCTTATGTGGCTGAGACGGTAGGTTAAGTTACACAAATGTTGCTTACAATATATTTCGCCGCAGCTGGCTTATGAGATTGATATAAGTAAATCGGAAGCCGCGCTGGTGTAATGGCTTCGGCGTTGTACTGGCGACCAGGTGTTCATGGTTCAAACCCGGGCGTCAGCGTTTGAAGGAATGTTTACGACCGGAAATTTGACTGAATAGCCTAAAACCGCTAGTACTCAGGTTGATCAGCCTAGATTTTAAGAAAGAAAATATAAACATTTAACCAAATTATCAATATCATATCTAACACGTGTTTAAAATAGGACCTCTTCACCACTACCTTATAAATTAGATTTAAAACACACGTGTCTAGCTTATCCTATCGTCTTTCGCGCGTGATATGAACCCTAGTCATTAAAATTTTTTACATAAAATGGATAGAAGTAAATAATATATACCGTCAGTAGACAGTTATTTAATGTATGTACTAGTTAATTTAAAACATCTCTTATTGGGAAATAGCGAGTCATTAAATTTACTTTACAGCTGAAAAAGATTTAGCTATAAGTTTTTTAATTAGCACAGAAAATCTCAGTGAAATATAATGAAAACTTTAAACACACTAAATCACTTAAAGGCTAGTATATAAATTACCGCAATCAGAAAAAACTGAAACTCTCAACGAAAATCTAATAATTTTTCACTCTGTACGAGAAATCTAAGATATCGAGCTAGTGAATTTCAGATAGATTTCTGAACAACTGATCATGGCTATCGGAGAGACATGTTATATATCCGTAAATTCCGTTCTATCGCCCTTTAATGCGAAAGTCACACCTACCGCCAGACCCGAGCCCATTTGCCGTTCGATTCTTGAATCAAAGGTAATTTTACCACTTTTGCCGCCGACAACCTCTCTGGCTTGACTTTCATCATCTCCGCCTTGCCGAATATCAGCTACGCAATTAATTCCCCTGAAAGTTTTACAATCCAAGGTCCGTCTCAGACTTAACATCGCCCCTGATCAAAGAATCTATTACGCCATGCTCCGCTCTCTCTCTCTCTCTCTCTCTCTCTCTGTTCTACCGTGCTTAATTGCCTAACGGCGCACGTGTCAATTGCACTAGTGAATCCTTCGTTCCTGTAGCAAAAAATAAACTAGATGGGGAGGGGCAAAAGTGGATGATCACTGCTGCACTATTTCCATCTGTGACATTTCGTCCGGACTTGAAGACATGAAACCGTTTATGTCTCCTCTATGAAAATAGCGCTGCTGTTATCCGTATTTAGCGAGTGATTGCTATCTTCACTTTCCCTTTCTTTTTCACTGCTCCAGTCTGTTGTGTTTCAGAGAGATTGTCACCGACTTTCCCATCTTGGAAAGATTCCCTTTGTTGCAATGGATATTCCATGCAACTATCGTCATCTTCCTCATCTTGTGTTGCTATGGCGACCGCCAGGAGATGTTCGGAGGCCAGCACCGGTCTTTCCAAGTATTTCTTTAGCAGATTTACATGGTAGACCTTCTCCTTTTCTTTAATAGAGATCTTGTAGTTCGTTCTTGAGATCTTTTTCAGGACGGTAAATGGCCCTTGCCATCCGATGCGCAGTTTGTTGCTTCCGGTTGGAATTAGAAACAAAACCTTCTCCCGTGGTTGGAGTTCTCCATCTTTAGCCGCTTTATTGTACCGTTTAGCGTGCTTTGCGCGTGCTTTCTTAAGGTTGGTTGTAGCTAGATACCATCCTAGTTGTAACCTTTCCTTAAGTTTCGATACATACTTGCTGGTTGAGACGACTGTCTCGACGGCCTTCTGGTCTGTCAGAGACCGAAGTAAGGATTCTAACAGCCCCTTTATAGGTCTGCCGAATAAAAGAGTAGCTGGTGGTAAACCTGTAGAGGGCTGGGGAACTTCCCTGTAGGCGAATAAGGCTGCAGGAATGAAAAGGTCCCAAACTTCATGTTTCTCTTGTCCCAGCTTACGTAACATCATGGTGAGGCTGCCGGTGAAGCGTTCCACGAGCCCATTTCCGGCCGGATGGTAGGGGCTTGTGTGGATGTGCTTGGCCCTCAAGATCTTAAAGATCTCCATTAACAGGCTACGGAATTGGGATCCGTTTTCCGTCAAAACTTGTTGAGGAAATCCCAACCGCGTGAAAATTTGCACTAAGACTCTGCGACATGCTTGGAATCCATGCATGTTAGCGATATAGCTTCAGCCCACATATTGCATGTGTCAACTAACGTCAGGATAAACTTGTTCTTTCTTTTAGTCCTTTCTAGGGGTCCAACAATGTCGACAGCAACCCGTTCAAATTGTGTCCCCACTATTGGCATTTCACCCATGGGAACTGGGGGTGTCCAATGCTTGGGTGCCATACGTTGGCACTGGGCGCAGGATTTCACGTACCTGATAATATCAGAGTTCATTCCTGGCCACCAATAGTGAGTCGATATTCGCTGATTTGTGGCGTTTTGTCCCATATGTCCGCTAAAGGGAACAGAGTGCCCCATTTCTACGATTTGGTCTCTGTATTGTGTCGGTACTAGGAGCTGATTATGCCCTTCATCAGGGTTGCCCGTTCTACGATATAGTACGCCATCCTTGGCAAAGATGTCTCCGTTGTGTCTGGGGTCCTTGGCCATGGGCAGTTTCCTAAAGCAGGGTTCAAAGGAATGGTCCTTTTGTTGCGCCTCTTTAAGTTCCTTAGGTAACAAATTTGGCGCAGGCTCCCGTTCCTTCTTGGTTTGCCCTCTTGTAGTTACTGCTGCCACAATCGGCTCTTTCGGTCTCCCAACAAACACATATCTACATCCAAGTATTACTAGGTAGATAGGATCATCCATAATAGCCGCTTTGACCTCTGACAAAATCAGAGTGTATCTCCACCAATGCGATGGGAAGATTCATGGGTGCATCACTCTTGAAAACTCCACATAATTTGACGGTGTCTTCTGTCTCTTGACCAGGTTTGACCAAATGCCTTGCGACAATACAGTCAAAAGATAATCCTGTGTAAAAAAGACAAGATGTAGAAGTATCGTTCAAAATAACAGTTCCTCGCGTTGAGGGCCTCTCACCCTCAGGTTGAGAACCACTGACACTAATTTTCCTTTGCGAGTCTGTTAACAAGCAACCTATTCTTTTCGTCCCTGTGTGCTTGCTCTGGCTCTGATCAGATGTCCCTTGTGCAGGGGTCTTTCCCTTGTCTTGACCTTTCTGGCGGCTGTGTCATGTAGGCCGGTCGGGCTGATCAGAATTCTTGTTGGTGGGGTATCTGTCTTTAAAGAATTTCGATTTTTCCTGGGGAGGGTTCTGAGGAAAGGTTTCTCGTTGATTATGGTGCTGGGAAGAATGGGAAGACGGCTCTGGATTATTTTTCAGAAAATGCTAATCTGTCGGCTTGCGTTTTGTGCTGGGAAGCTCGGCCAAAGCATTCGCGTAACGTTCAGACTTACTAAGAATGTCCTCCAACTTTACTGTGCCCTGTTCAGCCAGAAATCTACGGGTTTCGTTTGACAAAGTGGATTTTATTTGTTCTGTAAGAACAAATTCCAGAAGTCCTTCAAAAGTGAGAGGGAGCTCGGAAAGTTCCATGCACTTTGTCAAATATCCTGTCAAGCGTGAAGAGAACTGATGAAATGTCTCCGTGCCTTCCTTTCTGCTGTTTCTCAACAGGTGCAAAAATTTGCGAGCGTTCATTTCGAAACGCTCCAGTAAAGCCTTCTTTAGCATGTCGTAGTTGTCTTGATGGCTGCTTCCCAGTTTTACGTTGACGTCGTAAGCACTACCTTTTAAAGCCTGCGAAAGCTTTAGAGACCACCGGGAACTCTCTAACCCATACAGTGTCACCATCATCTCAAATTTTTCTAGAAACGAGTCAACTTTCTCATTGGGGCTCGGAAAGGATTCCAGGGCGAAAGAAATAGCTACGAGTTGAGGAGATTGAGTACTTGATTGATCAGTTAACGGTGACTGAGGTCGAGACTCTCCATTGCTGGAGGAAGACATAGCACCATGACTTTGGATCTGTAGGGCCTTGAGCGCCAGTTCATGCTGTCTCTCCTTCTCTCTTTCCTCGTGTTTTGACCTGCGAGCTTCCACCTCTGCCTCAATTGTCTTCTGCTCCAATTGAGATTGACGCTCTCCCGCTTCTTTCATCTCCGCTCTATCTTCCTTCTCCCTAGCTTCTGCTACTTTCTTCTCCGCGTCATATCTGTCACGTTCTTCGTTGACAAACGCGGTTACTTCTTCTCCTTGCAATCCTGTTTCCTTTGCTTCCTCTCTTAGCATGGCTCTAAGTTTAGCTCTCTAAGCCATGGCTAATAACTAAATGCCGTTAACCAGAGGAAGAAAGAAGAAAAGAAGGAGAGAAAAACTCTATCCTTAACCAACTTTACGAGAAAAAACCAACAACAAAAAAATATTTCACTGAGATACCTTCTGTCCCGTTATCAGTTTTCTAATCTATCGCTGTTATTACCTGGCACAAGGCTCCTAATTCAGACGACTAAGCCAAATAAATGGTAGATCAGTCAAATTATCAACTTTTCCCTTATTTTATTAAATCCACCAAAACTCGCCCACTCTAGAAAAAAACCTAACGCCGTTTCAAGATATAAGGCTGTTAAATAAACCTGGTCGTAAAGGATAAGCAACTAACTTTAAAAAACAGAAAAACTAGGCTTAAACTCTTATGATGCTGTGAAAGAAAAACAGTCCTTTATGTGTGTGGTCAAACACCCGGTACTAAGAGACGACTAAGCCAAATAAATGGTAGATCAGTCTAATACTGGAAAAACTACTATTATTAACGGTGGATAAAAAAAAATGTATTAATTATAAAATGCAGGAGAAAAAGAAATTTTCCCTTATTTTATAAATCCACCAAAACTCGCCCACTCTAGAAGTCAGTTAAGAGTAAGGGACGTTATTAACTAGACGTAATGTCAGAAAGTCGGCGTCTGTGGCCTAATGGATATGAACGCCGTTTCATAATCCAGATATACCAGGTTCGAAACCTGCTGCAGGCGGTTTGGTAGCAGATCGCTTTGTGTGGATTTTTAACAATGGTATAAGCGCCGTAACGGTCCGAAAGCAATGGCAAACTACTGAATGAAAATATTGCCTAGAAAAATCACAAACAGCCAATAAAATCTGGGGTTAATTGCCACGTCATGTAAAGGATAAGCAACTAACTTTAATGTCAGAAATCGGTCCTTAGCTTTGCTCAAACTCTGCTGCTTCTAAAAAAACCCCAGTGATTGTTAAACAATATCGCGTACTAGCGGCCTTGAACAAAATACCGTATATCTCATATATCTGAAAAAGATTACTATCATAACAAATTGCACGTAACTCTATGATGCTGTGAAAGAAAAACAGTCCTTTATGTGTGTGGTCAAACACCCGGTACTAAGATCGTTGTCTAAGGGATAATTAATTTTTATACCCTAACTTCACAAGACAAACTCACACACTCTCTATCTAGATGAAAATTCAGATTCAATATCAGACTTTAGACTTATCTAGAATCAGACTTAGAGTTCAATCCCGCGACGAGCAACCATTATGTCGTAGATTTTATCAGATAGGTAATAGATATTTATAGTCCTGTCTGAGCAGAGGTGATAGTGATGACAATGCGAAAGTAAGGGGTAAGAAATAGTTTTATCACGAGGTGATCGTGTAAGAAAAAGGACAGTCTCTGGATAGAATAATTTATCTAATCCAGCTTATCTGGACGACCATATTTAAATCAGACGCACTTTCTCTCCTCGTACGAAAATACAAGTTACACTGCACTCACATGCACACAATTCTGTGACAATAACGCACGAACGGGAAAACAAACTATGAATAACATATAATGGATAGGGGATTGACCGACACGATAACTAAAGGTTTAATAAAGTTTATTATCAATAGAAGATCACAACAATAAGCATAAACATTACTAGATCATGGTTTACAGACAAAATTGCAAAAGAAGAAATTAATCAAATAGGTTCTCCCTCGCTGGTAAAGGAAAAGAAAAGACGATCCCAACAGAGGTTAATTAACCCAAAACATCAAAAGTTAACAATAAGTTATGAAATAGTCAGTATGGGAAAAGAATAGGTTCCTAATGTAATCTATCCCGTGACTACTCAGATTAGTGAGATAAAAAAAAGAAAGAAGAAACCACATAAGTACATGATTGTAACAAAAGACATAAGTTCCTTTCTCCGTTCATTCAATTCACACCCATTCAGTGGCCACTTTCAGACTTTTGCTTACCCCAGTAGTTGTTGCAGGCATTCCAAGGAAATACACTAATAAGTAATAAGACTATTTAGTGTCAAATTTAAGTTTTGCCAAATCCAGCCCCAGACTCGCAGTAATTGCTGACTGCAAATTTCACGGGAGTCGGTGATTTAATTTGTCCTGGATACAATAAGTTATTTATGCCTTCAGTTGGTTGGAGTAAGGTTCATGCGTGGTGATCGCCGACGTAGGATGAATAGAACATATATAGTTCCTATGTTGTTTAGTCTTATGTGGCTGAGACGGTAGGTTAAGTTACACAAATGTTGCTTATAATATATTTCGCCGCAGCTGGCTGATGAGATTGATATCAGTAAATCTGGTAATAGTTCTGGTCCAGTTAATATTATAATTTAATGGTTCTATTCTTGTTTCTCTCATGAAAATGAGGAAAATTGGACCACACAGGTCACAGCAAGAAGCTCATCAATATCCCTGAATGCTTATAATATTGTAAGTTCGTATGATCATAAGTTCATGTAGCTAGTTCTCAGGTTGATCAGCCTAGATTTTAGGAAAGAAAATATAAACATTTAACCAAATTATCAATATCATATCTAACACGTGTTTAAAATAGGACCTCCTCACCACTCCGTTGTAAATTAGATTTAACACACACGTGTCTAGCTTTTCCTATCGTTTTTAACGCGTGATATGAACCCTAGTCATTTAAAAAATTTACATAAAATGGATAGAAGTAAATAATATATACCGTCAGTAGACAGTTATTTAATGTATGTACTAGTCAATTTAAAACATCTCTTAATGGAAAATAGCGAGTCATTAAATTTACTTTACAGCTGAAAAAGATTTAGCTATAGGTTTTTTAATTAGCACAGACAATCTCAGTGAAATATAATGAAAACTTTAAACACACTAAATCACTTAAAAGCTAGTATATAAATTACCGCAATCAGAAAAAAATGAAACACTCCACGAAAATCTAATAATTTTTCACTCTGTACGAGAAATCTAAGATATCGAGCTAGTGAATTTCAGATAGATTTCTGAACAACTGATCATGGCTATCGGAGAGACATGGTATATATCCGTAAATTCCGTTCTATCGCTCTTTAATGCGAAAGTCACACCTACTGCCAGACCCGAGCCCATTTGCCGTTCGATTTTTGAATCAAAGGTAATTTTACCACCTCTGCCGCCGACAACTTCTCTGGCTTGACTTTCATCATCTCCGCTATGCCGAATATCAGCTACGCAATTAATTCCCCTGAAAGTTTTACAATCCAAGGTCCGTCTCAGACTTAACATCGCCCCTGATCAAAGAATCTATTACGCCATGCTCCGCGCTCTCTCTCTGTTCTACCGTGCTTAATTGCCAAACGGCTCACGTGTCAATTGCACTAGGGAATCCTTCGTTCCTGTAGCAAGAAATAAACTAGATGGGGTGGGGCAAAAGTGGATGATCACTGCTGCACTATTTCCATCTGTGACAGTAGACATATTTTATAGTAACTTTTAATTCCTATGTCCAACAATGTTAGGAAAAATATATTTCTTATTTACTGTTTGATGATAATTAGCAAAACAGACGATAAACCCACATTAAAGATAAGCGTAAATGGGAAAATCCTGGAACAAGTCAAGAGCTACGTATATCTTGGTCATATAATAACAGAAGATGGCAGATGTGAAACAGAAATCAAGAAGAGAATAGGAATGGCCAAAGCTACATTCAACAACATGAAACATATACTGACATCCAAACAGTTATCTCATAAATTAAAACTGAGAATCATAAAGTGTTATATATATTCTGCATTTCTGTATGGTGCAGAAACATGGACGATGAATAAGCATTTTGAAGAAAGAATTGAGGCTCTTGAAATGTGGATATATAGAAGAATGGGGCGTATCTCATGGAAAGAGATGAAAACAAATAAGGAGGTCCTAGAAAATCTAGGCATGAAAAGAGAACTAATGAGAGAGGTCAAAGTTCGGCAGCTAAAATACTTTGGCCACATAAAAAGGCATAACACCTTGCAGAAGACCATAACAGAAGGGAGAGTTGAAGGCAAACGTGCAAGGGGAAGACAGCGATATAAGTGGGAAGATAACATCAAGAGATGGACGGGAAAGAGTCTATCAGAGTGTACCACCAAGACAAGAGACAGAAGACGTTGGAGATCCATTACAGCCAACCTTCGTTGTGGAGATGGCAACTGATGATGATGATGATAGGAAACTCTATACAGAGCGATACAACAGGAGGCAATCTGATTATCAGATGCGTCCCCCGTCGAACAAGTGTTTCGGCCTTTTATTCTCCTATTCACTCTAAGGGCGGCGGGCCCACCTGGGTCATGACTCCCAAGTGTCTCCGCATCCTGTTGTTTTATGTAGAAAATGAACCCACTCCACCTTGGTTGCAGCTTTAAAATCCACAATTCTGCCAGCCGAAGGCGATTGTGAAAGTAACCCTTATGTTGAAAACAAATTATTGTGCCACAGCACACCACGACTAGGGACAGACACTGACCCACCTGCGCAAAGCCAACGAGACTTGAAACCACTGCGCGCTAGTTACTGAAATCTACTTGCGCCCTACACCCCATATAAAATACGCCGCGTGTTGCCTGTTTTTTTTTCTCTAACCAGCGGCACTCGAGCTTTCCAGCCCCTTTGCCCAATGACATGTCATTGCGAGGCTGGGGGGTCAGTGGACTTTCCTTCCAACCCGGTCAGGAGCTTCGCTCCTTCCCATCCACAGAGGGTTTTTATGTGCAGGAGCCGTTCAGGTTATTCAGTCAAATTCCCGGTCGTAAACATTCCTTCAAACGCTGACGCCCGGGCTTGAACCTTGAAAACCTGGTCGCCAGTACAACGTTGTAGCCATTACACCAGCGCGGCTTCTTTCACCAATACAACGAAAAACTCAAAGTATTGCAGGTGGGGATAGAGTTTACTGTCCCGAGTTCCATTGCCCATTTCGGTTGTTCCACAGCCAGCATGATGCCTTTCCGCAGAATCACTAAGCCTCTTCAGTGCCCTTGTTCTCGACTTGTTCATATTTACTGTTTATTTCTATTTAGAAATTTACCTCAGTCCCGAAATAAAAAGTGTTTTTTTTTTCTATTCTGGAGCAACTTGTCTCTCAGATATGAGGGAAATTTATGTTATTTTGTCTTTTTTTTAAAAGCAAAAGAGCCGATCCTGATTGCTATTAAATGTTGTTCTCTCAAATAAGGGTGTTGCGTATATATTGTTAATGTAGATAATATGACCACGTTTATTCTAGGGTATGAATTAGTCCAACGATCAATGAACACTTGCAACAATAACGGGTTGAATGAATGCAGATAAATACTGTAGACATCTCACAAAGTTTATTTACAATCAATATAAACGAGCAGCTCCACATTAATAGAATAATTCATAGGTATACACTGTCCATCACCCGTATGTTACCAGGGCTCGAAAGAGGAGCAAAGAATAGTAACACTGTTCCCTACCATGCATGTCGTAGAAAGCGACTAAGGAGGGTTGGGCATTGGGCTGGTTACCCCATCCTGTAAAACATTTAAACCACAAAAAACTTCCACAAACATGGACAAGTCAATTAAGGAAAATAAAACACAGTCATCCAAGACAGGGGAAGGTCCTCTCGCAGGGAGGCGTATGATGCAACACAGAGAAAGCCGAAAGGAGTATGTGTTACTGACTAACCTTCTTTCTTCTAGGAGAACTTCCAGATTTGGCACCTGGAATGTTCGGACATTAAACTAACAAGGGAAAGCGGCACAAGTAGCAGCAGAAATGAGGGAATATAAGATCGAGGTTCTGGGACTGTGAAACAAAGTGGAAGGGGGTAGACAAGAAGAAACTCATCACAGGTGAATTGGTGCTGTCCTCGGGACATGAAGACGAAAGTTCACACCACAGTGAAGGGGTAGCTCTTATGTTATCTAAAGAAGCACAGAAAGCACTCATTGAATGGGAAGCCATTGGACCTAGAATAATAACAGCTACTTTTACAACAGCTAAAAAGAAAATAAATGTAAATGTCATCCAATGTTATGCACCAACTAATGGCAAAGAAGAGTCTGTGAAAGAAGCATTTTATACTAGACTGCAGGAAATTATGGAGAAAGTAAAAAGAAGAGGCATCACAATTTTGATGGGTGACATGAATGCAAAGATAGGTACAGTCAACACCGGCTTTGAAGAAGTCATGGGAAAACATGGACTAGGAACAATGAATGAAAATGGGGAATTATTCTCAAACTTTTGTGCTTCAAATCAACTGGCTATAGAAGGAAGCATGTTTCCACATAAGAGAATACACAAGGCAACATGGATATCACCAGACCATAGAACAGAAAATCAGATTTCTCATATATGCATAAACAAGAAGTTTAGATCATCATTGCAGGATGTAAAGGTATATAGAGGAGCAGATGTGGCATCAGATCACATTCTTCTGATAGCCAAAGTAAAAATGAAACTCAAGAGATATGCAACAATGCAAATTTATAGACAACAATTTAATGTAGGACATCTAAGAAATCAAGAAACAAGAGACGAATTTGCAGTCACAATATCCAACAAATTCCAAGTGCTCCAACATCTGAAGATGTAGTGAATACAGAAGACTATTGGCAGTGTGACGATACGGTTGTGCGATCTAACGTCCACTCCGTCAGTATCACTTTTTTCATAATTTTTTTCTTCCTCTCACTCATCGCTTTTATTTGGCATAATTTTTGCCCTTTCATTCATTATTATGTGGCATATTGTATGCACCATTTTTTTACTCTCTATGCTGAATCTAGTAGGGGAAAGTCTCTAACACTTCACTCTCCTATGGACGTATTTGCTATAGGACTGTCTTTATCTTGTTTACCACTCCTCAGAGGTATTTACGTTCCGCCAGGTGAACTGTAGTATTATCGTAACAATACCCAGTCATCAGACCGGTCACCCGCTTTTCTCTTTGAATCCGACTGACCACCTTTGGAAACGTGTCGGTCCAATATTTGACCCCAGTGAAAAGCTGCTTATCGTGTTGACACAAGCTTGTATTGTGCGTACGATGAAAGAAGACAACATTGACTGACCAGACATCTGTCTGGCGGAGGCACGCAGAAAAAGGCGATAATTGGATAACCTGTCGAGGTAGACATCTTGGCGGAAAACATGGTCACAATATTGTGAGAGGCAGATAGGTGCAGCCGGAACAATATTACGTCTTATTATAAAGAGGTCACGCGTGGATATTAAATTTAATATTTTGAAACACTTGAGAGTATTATTTTTCGAATTTTAAAAGCCCCTACCCACGTAGTGCTTAACGAGATTCGATCTGATTGGTTTGAAGTGAGAGCCGGAATATACAATGCATTCTATTGGAACATTCGGTGGAAACACCATCTGTGAATTGAACTGAGAATGAGAGATATAATCTAGTGAACTCAGAAACACAGAACAGACAGCTTCGCAACTTCATACGAACAACTCTCAGCAGCCAAAAAGAGAAGGATCGAAACTAGAATTCCTAAATCAAAAGTGACAGATCGACAGTATTTGGGCAACTCTGAAACCTTAAGAGTAAACCCGCATATTTAAATACACAGACTGTAAAACTTCAGGACCAGGACTTTATAAATACAAGACTGGAAACCTAGGAATTGGATCATCAGTCATAAGAGAAATAATATCCCAGACCAAGTGTATCGCAGAACAACCGTCGAAGAGGAATTACTAGTTTACCAGCCCAAGTGATTCATGAAACACCGTCATAAGAGGAATTTCTCAGACGAAATTGATTCGAGAGCAAATGCACCAAAATTGCTCGCGTCCATCTGAAAATCTGCGCAAGGAGATTGTATATTCTCAAAATTTTGGGGTAAATGTAAACAATTTATTTACTAATGTAAATTCGACATGTTTTCTTGCTAGTGGATATATATGAGGCTGGCAACCTCAACATATGAAAATAGTATTATCATGAACCACTACAGCAAGGGCTGGTGATTGTTTATGTCTAGTCGGGCGGGAAACCCGACAGCAGAGCGATCCCAGACTCCGACTGGAGCTGTGATGAGTGATGACTACATCATATGTGCCTCCCGTGTAACATATCTTGTGAGATTTATGTACCTTTTTTAATTGTAATTCAGGTAAAACATTATTCACGCACTCCAGACGCAATTTCCTAGTTAACACCCAGAAGGAAATGGGTGAATTTTCATCATATTCCCTGAGTTACACTGTGTGCTCGGGAAGTTAATTCTTCTGAGAGGTTAACATTGGTGGGTGGAGCGCATGACAATTGTTGGTTTGCGGCGAACAAATGTACTCAGCAGTCATTTGTTTCTTTTTATTTGTCTAAAGTTCGTAGTTACAAGCCGTCAGACGATTTGTGGTACTAACGCTGCTAGTGTGAGAGAAAAGCATCCACCATAACCGTCTACAGTGGAAGAGAGTGTGGAGAAGGCTTTTGTCATCACAGAATTAATGAACCACAGCTGCAGGACTCACTCATACAAGCTAAGTACTAAATAAAAGGCACCAGCAAAAATGACATTTCAGTTGGAATTTAAGTATAAAGTTAAATTTCGACCTACGTCTCAATGACGAGAACTTTATAACTATCAAAATTCCACTAATCTTTCCATATTTATTTTAACCTGTTAAAGACTATTTCACTATTAAATTTGTTACCTGTTGTTTTAAAACTAAACAATAATAGTTGATTCAGTGATATGTATGAAAGCAAACGTATGAGCCAGAATAGTTAATCTATATATAAATACTTAAACATATATTTACACTAAACAGAGCTATACCGTATAAGAGGGATTTCGTTGGATTACACCAACTGGGGGCTTGAACGGGCTAAACCATTGCTTAAATCCTTCACAAATGACGACGGACCAGATAATAAGTTAACAAATTGCTCAGCCTTAAGCAGCTTTTGTTCTTGACTTCTTGGAATATCTTGTGAATACCCCCTTAAGGTAGAAGTGGCATTAATTGTCTATCTACATCTCTGCTAAGAGTAATCTTGCGCGCAGGTAGATATATTGGAAGCCAATATTAGATACTCTTGAATTTTGGTCACTGTTGGACCACTACTGCAAAGCAGGGGAGGCAATCCGTGACAGGCAGCAAATCAAAACTGTATGGAATGAGACATGTAAAGAAATACTGGGGAAAAGGGAACGACAACCAAAAGCATAGATGACAACAGAAACCATCAATAAGATAAAAGGCAGAAAAAAACAAGAAAGCAGATTTAAACACAAACAAAACCAGAAGTTCCAAAGCCAAGGCTCAAGAAGTGTACACAGAAGCAAACAAAGAAGTAAAAAGAAGTATCAAAAGAGACAAGAGGAAGTATATTGAGGAGTTGGCAAGAGAGGCAGAAGATGCTGCAGCCAAAGGAAATATGAGAGAATTGTATAACAGTACAAAGAAGCTAACAGGGAAATACAAGCAAGCAAGTTGCATCATAAAAGACACGAATGGAAAACTGCTCAGCAATATACAAGAGCAAATGAAGAGGTGGACGGAATATTTTGAGGACCTTCTCAATAGACCAGCTCCACAAAACCCCCCAGACATCCAGCCAGCAGAAGAAGAGCTACAAAGTAAGTGTGAAAGACCACCGAAGGAAGAAATAAAGAAAGCCATAAAGCTTCTAAGAGATGGAAAAGCGGCTGAACCAGATGGCATTCCAGCAGAGGCCATCAAAGCAGATATCGACACGGCTACAGAGATTTTATATAAATTACTGGGTAAAGTCTAGGAAAAGGAAGAGATACCAGCAGAATGGAAGGAAGGATATCTAGTTAAGTTGCCTAAGACGGGAAATTAACAAGAGTGCACAAATTATAGAGGAATAATGTTACTATCAGTGCCAGGAAAAGTATTAAACAGGATTATCCTCGAGAGATTAAAAGAGTCCATAGACAAGAAACTGAGAGATGAACAAGCAGGTTTTCAATAAAACAGATCCTGTACAGACCAGATAGCCACTTTGAGAATAATAGTTGAACAAAGTCTGGAATGGAATTCACCACTATACATTGGATTTGTGGACTACGAAAAGGCATTTGACAGTGTAGACAGAGAATCACTTTGGAAATTGATGGGGCATTATGGAGTTCCCCTGAAGATCATTAATTTAATAAAGAAAACATATGAAAACATGACATGCAGAGTTCTTCATGAAGGACAGCTTACAGAACCGTTTGGGATAAGAACGGGAGTGCGACAGGGAAGCCTCTTCTCTCCATTTCTTTTCTTACTAGCAATAGACTGGGTTATGAGAACATCAACAACACACAACAGAAATGGAATCCAGTGGATGACTAAGCAATTGGATGATCTGGATTTTGCTGATGACTTGGCTCTTCTGTCCCATAACCGTAATCAGATGCAGGACAAATTGAAAACACTTGATGATAGGTCACAGCAATTGGGTCTGAAAATACACAGAGAAAAGACAAAAATAATGAGAATAAATGCAGGTAGTGATAACAGGGTTGAACTTGAAGAAACACCACTACAAGATGTAGAATCGTACACATATCTTGGCAGCAATATAGACAAAGTTGGAGGGAAAAAATAGTGATATTAAAATGAGAATACAAAAAGCAAGAGGAGCTTTCATTGCATTGGGAAATATATGGAGATCAAGAGAAATCTGATCCAACACGAAAATAAGAATCTTCAACTCAAATGTGAAGTCAGTACTATTTTTTGGCTCTGAAACATGGAGAACAACAAAGACAACAACCAAAAAGCTACAGACTTTCATAAATGAGTGCTTGCGTAGAATAGAAGGATTAAAATGGTTTGAACAAGGTTACCAACGTGGAACTGATGACAAGAACCAGACAAGTGCCAGGGGAACAAGAGATGAGAAGAAGACGATGGCGATGGATAGGACACACACTGAGAAAACCTGTTGATAGCATTACAAGCAGTCCTTGTTCTGGAACCCCCAGGGCAAGAGTGCCAGAGGTAGACCAAGAAGCACATGTAGAAGAGAGCTGGAAACAAAGGTGAAAATGATGAGGAGAACGTGGAAAGAACTTGAGATGATGGCACGTGACAGGAGGACTTGGCATCTGTTTGTTGAAGGCCTATGCTCCTTTGGGAGTGGAGGGTTATGAATGAATGAATACACTGTCCATCGGGCCAGCTCTACTGGGCCATAATTTCAAGTCCTTTACTCTACAACAGTAATGGTGCATTCAATACCTCTCAGTAAAGTCCGTCGAGTTATGGTGGGCGACATAATTGTATAATTTATCAATATTCTCAAATACTCATCTACTTTATACGAATCTCCTGGCATCAAAGGGCACAAACACTTTCCTTATACACAAGCATAATGACGGACATAGGGGCATCAAGAGAACACACATACTCGTACAGCGCAGCCTGTCCGGCTGGCGACACCACCAAAAGTCATCTGCCGTTGATTTGCACGCACAAGTACGTAATACTTTGTTCTACATTATTCTACGCTTAGCAACCCTCTTGTTGAGCACCGCAACGTTTCAATATAATGAACACATTGTGGTGTGCAAAAAGAGATGCAACAACTGGCAACTCCATTATCTCTTCCGTGTGTTAAAATTAGTGTAAAGCCGTGTACACGGCGTCGCTTGAATCAACAACACGATGATATAAGACACAAGCCCACTGCAAACGGGCGTTTTCTCTTCACATTAATACAGATTCAAAGATAATATAAAACTGCCACGAATAGCGTCAATAACGTTTCTAACGGAAAGATCTAGAAAAATACAAGTGGAACAGGTGTGGGGAGAGGATACTGGCGTTGGATAGGGCATGGGGTACTCATTAGGAAAACCTTTTGATAGCATTACACGCCAGTCCATGTTCTGGTATCTCTAGAGTAAAAGGAATAGAGGATCTGAAACACATGTAGAAGAAAGCTGGAGATAGACATGTCTGGGATAAAGAAAACCTTAAAGGGAGGGCACAGGACAAGAAGGCTTATCTTGCTTTTGTTGAGAATCTATGCTGCACATGGCGCTGAACGGTACTGATGATGTTAACGAAGACGACTGTAATGATGTTAACGACGACGACTGTGATGATGTTAACGACGACGACTGTGATGATGTTAACGACGACGACTGTGATGATGTTAACGACGACGACTGTGATGATGATGGCGATTATGATGAAGAAGAGTAAGGGTAATGCAGGAAGTTTCATACAGAGAAGATGATGATGAATTGATGCAAAATGATATAGAAATCCAAAAGTCTCAACCACTGCCATCTTTTGTGCCTAGTCTGTATGTTTGCGCACCCGTGGAAGAACAAGATATGCAACTCAAACATTTGAACCATAAAACTTAGCTTAGTCACGAGCTCAAAACGACCAATTATTGTCAACGAACATTTCGTTCTCATGTTGTCAATGTCCAAAATTTAGTTGAGAGAACGTCAATATTTACCATATGGTTTTTCCAAGCAAAACCCTGTGTTCCCAGGGTAATTAATACAACTGGATTTCTTTGATATTCTTAGAGTACATTTGTCATTCGTTCATTACTCATCAGCTCCCTAAGAGGTATAGGACTTCAATAAACTCTTGGCAAGGCCTCCTCTACCAGGCCATCAGCTCAGAGTCTCCCTAAGTTTTCCTCATCCGTTTCACCGCTGCCTCCAGTTCCCTTCTGCGAAATATTATTGAGACATTGTAAAAATCAGCTCCTAAATGCAGTGTAAAGTAAATGCCTCCTGTTTCTAGGATTTTACAGATGTAACTCAAGGATATATCGCCTATTCTGCAGTTCAAGATGAAACTGCTTCCCGCTCTCAAGACAAATCAAAAGGAATGCTATTTAAACACTGGCGTACACGATATCACCAAATGACCTTCTAGAGTACGTAAAATCACAAGTTTGAATTGCTTGCATTATTCAGAACACTTCTAGAGCGCACTCAACCTGTATTCTGCTTGACACGAGACAAGATTTGTTGTCTGACTTTCGAAATAACCTTAAAATGACACTTTATATTCCGAAGAGACACCTTCTGATTTTAACTCACATTTAACCAAAAAGAACATGTGTCTGTTATCTTTCCTGACCTTAACTAAGTATCTCTCTATCGTGTTAATGACCTTATCTGCCACTCATCTTATTACCCTTTCCCATGGGACATGCGCATTTTCTTACATTTTAACCCGTTTGTCCCGCCACGCCTCTTGTTTTGCCTGTTTGTACATGTATGTATGTCATTCTTTTTTTTTCTTTCTTTCATTTCATTGAAACAACCGGTTGTGTCAGATACTTTCTATCAACGTAACACTGGACGATGGCTACGTGGAAAGTGCTCACCAGAACGATTCCTTAATGAAATAGCAGAAAATGTAAAACAAGAAAAATGAAATGAGTTACAAAAAAATTAATGAAAAGTCAATAATAACTTTGTACATGCAACATGTTATACATAATTACACGCATTTTCAAAACTCAACATCACTGAAAAAATTCAAGAAGGACCACAAGACTGGTTGATGCTGTGAATTCTCCTTTTCTTGACTCGGTTGTTGGCAGTTGTATGATGTCCAGGACTTTATAATGGTGTTGCACCCGATTCAGCTTGAGGCTTCCCTGTCAACTTCCGTGTCACGTGATGTGAAATGCTTCTAAGGATGAGAGAATGTTGAGTATCTTTAGCAAACCTAGTTTTTATTATACTTAATGTGACACATATAGAATTGCGTACATTAGCCACTTTTATGTGATAAGTTCATGTTTTGTTGTATCAGTCTTATTTTCTAGCCTAAACAAATTCAGAAAGCAGTTCTTTGAACCCGGCAAATTTTAATAAACGGTTCGGGAGGACCGGTGCGATTCGTCTGAACTGTAAAGAAAAAAAAGTTTCTATCTATCTATCTATCTATCTATCTATCTATCTATCTATCTATCTATCTATCTATCTATCTATCTATCTATCTATCTATCTATCTATCTATCTATCTATCTATCTATCTATCTATCTATCTATCTATCTATCTATCTATCTATCTATCTATCTATCTATCTATCTATGGGAGCCGCGCTGGTGTAATGGCTTCGGCGTTGTACTGGCGACCAGATGTTCATGGTTCAAACCCGGGCGTCAGCGTTTGAAGAAATGTTTACGGCCGGAAATTTGACTGAAAAGCCTGAACGGCTCCTGTGATAAACCCTCTGTGGATGGGAAGGAGCGAAGCTCCTGACCGGGTTGGAAGGAAAATCCTCAGGTTCCCCAGCCTCGCAATGACATGTCATTGGGCCGAAGGGCTGAAAGCCCAAGTGCCGCTGGTTAAAGAAAAAAAAAAAATATATCTATCTATCTATCTATCTATCTATCTATCTATCTATCTATCTATCTATCTATCTATCTATCTATCTATCTATCTATCTATCTATCTATCTATCTATCTATCTATCTATCTATCTATCTATCTATCTATCTATCTATCTGTCTGTCTGTCTGTCTGTCTGTCTGTCTGTCTGTCTGTCTGTCTGTCTGTCGGTCTGTCTGTCTGTCTGTCTGTCTGTCTGTCTGTCTGTCTGTCTGTCTGTCTGTCTGTCTGTCTGTCTGTCTGTCTTTCACACATACATTGTCAACATTTCTATACTTCGGTCGAGTTCCAACATCTATATATGCTACAGTCTAGTTACAGCATCCAAATATATTTTATACATAATCGAGTTCTGACATCTTTATATATTCTATTCATAGTCAAGTTTTAATGTTTTTATGAATTCTACATATATCTTTACAACATCATCGACATTTTCATTTGCTCTCCTTATGGAGGATGGAACCACCAACACATCTGATCCCCTTACAGGAAGCCTGCACCAAACATTCAAGTGCTCTCGCAGGGATGGTTTCTATAGCAACATGTTTTACACTATGATGTTGCCAGCCACATACAAAATCTCATATTAGACGCCTCTTATGACTTGCAGCCGTGTTCCTGCATAACTATATTTTCGAACATTAAATTCCACAGTTCTATAGCGAGTCTTGCAGACATTGCGCACGGTGTCACTGAGTGGATGTGCCATTGTTCATAGCATGCCAGTGAAATCTCGGATATCTAATACGTATTTTTAACTTTGACTGTATGAAATAAATGTATCGGTGATAAATGAAGTATTTATTCATCTTGAAGAAGGAGTAGCTGACAGTATCGAACAATGATTTCAAAAGTTTAGAGTTCAGACTTTCAAACATTTCTGCGGTTGTTAGCCTTGGTAATAATAATAATAAAAATAATAGTAATAATAATAATAATAATAATAGCCCCTTCAGTCCTAACTGATTATGGGAATGCAACCTTGAGGTGATAGTCCTCAGTTGCTTATTTTCCTGGTCCTCCTTTCGACGTTAGCCTTAGTATTGTGTCAGTTTAACAAGATATAAAAGTGAAAGATAAACCTCCAGCCATGAACAACCGTTAAACAATAATGTCATGTTTTAAATCATGTAAATTCCTAAAATTAAAAATAAATGGTTTAATTAACATGGCCAGAAAGAAATATTTAAAGAAAAAAAAGAGAAAGACACAGAGAAAAAGGAGAAAGATAAAGTCTCCGCCGTTTACAACAGTTAAACATTTATGTACATTGCACCCCCAAAATAAAAGTTAATATAATGAGCGTCCAATTGGCCTATTGCAGCAAAGTTAACGGGTTCCGAGTTCGAAACCTGCCTCTACTGTAGTATCTGATTTGGAATTGGTTTTTACCCTTAACATGAAAATAAATAAATAAAAGAGATAGAAGAAAGACTTAATTTTCATGATTCATTATCAGGGAAGACCATAACATACAAATATTGCTTCTCAAACTTCGGAAAAACAGAGGCGTTGGACGATGATTATAACACAGATTATGAAGCTGGAGTTCAAGTGATGCTGATAATAATACTGACAACTATGAAATTGAAAGTACTGATGAAGAGAATTATGGTAATAACTTCATAAACTGTAATGATAATCACAATATTGCTGGTAATATTGACGATGCTGGTAATATTGACGATGCTGGTAATATTGACGATGCTGGTAATATTGACAATGCTGGTAATATTGACGATGCTGGTAATATTGACGATGCTGGTAATATTGACGATTCTGGTAATATTGACGATGCTGGTAATATTGACAATGCTGATAATTTTGACGATGCTGATAATATTGACGATGCTGTTAATATTGACGATGCTGGTAATATTTACGATGCTGGTAATATTGACGATGCTGGTAATATTTACGATGCTGGTAATATTTACGATGCTGGTAATATTGACGATGCTGGTAATATTGACAATGCTGGTAATATAAGATGCTGGTAATGAAATCAAACGAAGAAATTATTAATTCATTTTTGCGTTCATTGAATGAAATCAATAATCTGAAATCCAATTAGGAAATAATCCATTCAATAAATTCAATAGTAATAAATCAAATGAGAAAATTGTTCATTGACTCATTCATTGAAATCAGTAATAAGATACCAAACCAGGAAATACTAGTAGACAATTAACTTGCAGTATCAATGATACCAAAAGTTAAAAGAAGATAGTCACAACTCAATGGCCATGTCGAAAGACAGGAAGTTCTTGAAACATCTGTGGCAGCCTGCAAGATTGAGGGCAACAGAGGCAAAGTAAGAGAGAAAAAAAAGAAAAAAAAACACACACACACATACAAAACCACATACGTACACACACACGCGCGCGCGCACACACACAGACGGAGAGAGAGATTATTTCTGAAATGGCAGGACAAGATGGCTTGGAACACGGGGAGTATCTGACGCAATGCAGACTTCAGACAGCAGTTGGAGCGTTGGGATCAAGGAGGAGGGTGGGGTAATGTATCGTCAGTCCCACTAGGTATGACACACGACGAAGATTACGAAGTATAATGCTGACATTAGGGACGATAATGTTGATGACATCTTTGACACTGATGGTACTTGTGACGATAAATGTAAATTATGATCAGAATTGTGTAATAGCATATCGTGTTTAGGATTTTGAAGTTGGCTAATAAGAAGATGAGTACCAATTTGGCAGCAATTTTTGTAAATTGTAACTCAGCAGGTTCTCAACGTGCAACAATTTACAGACACCCGACTCAGGAAATATCTTTGTTGTTTTTTGTATCAAGGCTTCTCAAAATTTCGCAATGGGACAACCCTTTTAGAAGCGCGACCAGTTCTGGGGACCCGTTTACAAAACGAAGCCACCGACATCATCAACAAGTTGCCTTAGCGAGATGTAGACTATCATAATCATTATCATCACCATCATCATCATCATCGTCGTCATCACCCTCATCTTAATCATCATCATCATCATCGTCATCCACAGCATCATTATCATAATCAATTCCCCTATTGTTCCTTATAAAGCTTGGAGTCAACATTGTAACCAGTTTTGCAGGACAGCTGCATCAAGGCACTCATATGACCTTACAGGGGAGGCTTCAGCAGCAATTTCGTTTACATGACAAGGTTCCCAGCCCCACACAGTAGGCTATCATATCTCTCCACAAATCTCAGTAATTATGTTCTCCATCACTTATACTGTGACGGTCTTCCCATGACACTTTGTCAAAATGTTTGTTATCTTTTTTTCTGAATCTTCCTATTTGTCCCATTGTAGCGATGTTGTTGAGTGGTACTCTTCAAATCTCATGTCCGGTGAAGGTCGACTGCTTCATCCTTATCTTTGTAATTATATCTCTGTGCCCATTAGCTAATATTTCTTTAGAATTGTACACAATCAAAATTAATGATGATCCTGCTCGTAAACGTTAGGCACATACAGCGAACAAGCGGTTACAAAAATTGTATACCTAATGCACAAGAACAGTGAATTTCGTGATTTACGCTAGGGTTATTTTTTGAGCGTCCGATTGACAGAGTGGTTAGAGCGCTGGTCTCTCACGGCTAAGGTGCTAGGTTCGATTCACGGTATAATTACGCTCCAGTCTACCCAGCTGTAAATGGGTACCTGCTCTTGAGTTAGGGTAGGGAACAGCAGCGAGGAAGGGAACTGGTCACCCCACCTCTCCATGCTGGACCTAGTATAGGGAAGTCTCTAACACTTCACTCCCCTACAGCAGTATCTGCTATGGGACTACCTTTACCTTTGACCTATTTTTTGCAGGCGCGCGCGTGATTTGAGATTCGCGTAAATGGATATAGTTTTCTCCACAGAAATTCAGTACGTTACGATTAGATAGATGTTTCTGCAAAGCAGATGAACGTAAAAATTAGTAAAAGTTTTCATACAAAGCATAGGAAAACGAACTTAAAGCACTAGAAACTTAAAATAAAAACATGAAATTATGAATTTTAATCAACAGAACATATGTGCCTATAATTAAAATAAGGAAAGTTGCTAAGAACATCAATGGTAATACCCTCTTTAGAACTGTCTGTAGGGACAACAACAGTGGCTAGGCTCGAGCGTGCAGGCATGCCATTTGAAGTAGAAGGCTCATCTAGAGATGGCATTTTGAAGAAAGAGTCCAGCGTAGTCCGAGTCTTATGTTCTCTAAAGCAGGGATCGATAACCGGTCGTCACAAGCCTTATTTGGTAGATCTCTAAGTGATGGAGGGAGAAGGAGGAAAGAATGTTTAAGCTTGCCCTCTCCCACCAGCATTTAATAGGGCAGAGTTCCCAGGTTTAAAGACACTTTCACCACATTCCTAGTGAAAACCCGCCAGTTAGCTTACTATAATTCACTTTTTTTTATGAACTGTATGAGATAGAAAGTTATCTTTTCTTTGAAGTGAAGTTAACATTCGGTAAAATATTTAGTTTTAATTGTCCATCGCTCCTTTGATAGAATTGCAGGAAAAAGATCGTGCGGCAGAGACAAAGAAAGAATGTGCCTACTGCACCCTGATGTTTGTTGGAAAATGTGACTAATATGAAGCTGTGCTTGGGGTCGGCAACCTCATCGTGTGAAACTAATTGCCACAGAAACCACCGTTGCTAAAGCATGTGATTACTTGGTGCAGGCTTCCTGCAAAGGGACAAGCTGCAGTAGCGGCTCTGAGCTCCGTGTGGATCGCAGTGGAAAATGATGATTTTGTAATAAGCAATTTGCACATGTACATCGGCACGTTCCAGGAGGCCCTAATAAACAATATTATCGTCGCTTAAGAGCTGGGGATTGTGGGTAATGTTTTCGTGCGACCGTGGCACCATCTACAAGAGAGTTAACTCTATTGTAGCGATCTTTTTCGCATTTTCTCAGTTTCGTGTTATATTTAATTCGCGTAAACTAGTAGTGTAAGTCGCGAAGCCCGAACATTATTTTTACGCTGTCCTATCAGGCAAATTGTTTTAGCGATGTATCAGTGCAATCTGAAATTCTAGAAAAACGAATCTGCTTGTCTGCTTCTTTCTCTTCCATCTTTTTGATCATTATTCATCCGCACTTAACAGAGTTCTTTGACTTTTCTTCGTCCAATCGGTAAATTGGTGATGCTGATA
Organism: Oreohelix idahoensis; assembly: GCA_024509875.1. Taxonomy (NCBI): domain Eukaryota; kingdom Metazoa; phylum Mollusca; class Gastropoda; order Stylommatophora; family Oreohelicidae; genus Oreohelix; species Oreohelix idahoensis. Next base: position 429,656 of record JAMPIV010019533.1, on the reverse strand, counting down.
TGCAAAACGCGGGAGGTAATCTCGTTCAACTGCCCCTCCTGCCTTATTCTGTAACAGCTCTCTTTAAAGTAACACTCTGGAAGCGAAAGACCATTTTATAATAATGATGCCTGATGTCCTGCTGAGATGGAAAAAAAAACGTGTTACGATGTTGCAGGCAGGATGCACTAAACGTTACGGAACACTGTACAGTGATTCCTGCCTGACGGTACCGGACACTGTACAGTGAAACTTACTTGCTAGGTAGGATGCACTGAACTTGGGTAGGAATGACTTAACATTTTAAAGGTAAAAAAAAAATCGGAAACCCGTATATAAATATAATTAATGCTGTATTGTGTGTATTGAGAAATGCATGTGCCAGTAAAACCGAGGCAATAATACACGATAATTGCGTTTTTTTTCTACTTGGCAGTTTATAAATAAAGAGTATTAATAAAGTAAAACTGGATAGATGACATTCCTTCGAAACATAGATCTGACCAACGAAAATCAGTATAAGTCTAATCTTTTAAATATATGTATATTGCTTATTTAGTAACTACTATTACCAGAAGAGCAGTAAAACTATTTTTTACCTTAATATAAAATGTCAAATAATTTATAACGTCTTCTGCTCGCATTGTGAAATAAACATTTTCTTTGGCCAGTTAATCGCGGTGCGGGCAACGACAGAAGCATATTTTTTCTTCGTCCGTAATAAGTCGAATTGTAATCGAGTTCAAGTTGTTGTAGATAAGTAGCTGTTTTGAATTACGATACAAGAGCACATTAAAAGAAACACGAATCTTTATGAAAGCTTTTAAAAGAGTCATATTTCGTTTAATGTTGACAATTTTCACATCTGATTTTCAGTGATCTTCATATTTATTTTTTCATGAAGTTTCACTTATAAAAATTAGTTCAGTTTACTTAATGCTAATATACAATACAATACAAAACAATATTAATTTGTAAAATAAAATAAATAATAGCTTTGTTAACATTTCAAAATAGATATATTTCTCACTTTATTAGACGTCAATGACGGTTACATGTGCCAGTAAAACCAAGGCAATAATACATGATAAATGCGTTTTTTCTACTTGGTAAGGCATTTGCTGGGTATAAATAAAAAGTATTAATACAGTTTTTGCGAATCTTATCTCAACTTGCCTGTTGTTGTGAGGCATTTATGAGTGTTAACGTGGAGCATTCAAGGTAATGGCCTATTATGATGCAACAACTCCTAGCGAAGTAGTCTTCATCCCTTTCTATCATCACGTATAACCTAATTAACATGCAGAGTATGGCAACATCCCACAGAGAGCTGTTACGTTTAACCGCGGCTTTGTAGGAAAGTTCAAAGAAAAAAACTAGCATTAATCATGAGGACTATTGAACTCTAAAAGAAAGTTGAATGTAAAATTTAAAGTAATTGCCAACACATTTCAAATTGTGAGAACTCTATTCGTGATCAGAAGCAACTGAAACTTTCCTACATTATGTAAAAATAAACTTACTTTAAAATGAAAGTGGTTAACTCCTAAAACATTTTTCCATAATGCATTATACATAATGATAAGTACAACTTGTTTTTTAATTTAAAAAATTTTTCTGCACTCAGTACTGTATAAATTGCATGCATGTTTAAAAATCACTGACCAATTCAACGAAGTGCATGTCATAGCGCTTTCATTTCTTCACATTATCATATATAACACTGTATGTTATCATTATAAATACATTATTTAATGTAAACCAGTAACGGTAGTCATGTCTCAAATTAGCTCGTGAAAGTGTGGTTTTTTAACACGAATACCCAGATTTAACTTCAGCTACTCATTACATTTCGTCTCAGTATGATGCCTATTAATAATTAAATGAAGCTTATTTCATGTCTTTTCCTTAAAGGAGACAGTCTGTTTGTATTTACATTGTGATATAACAACGAAGATCTTTCGTACATATTTTTTTTTAGTTTAAGAATTATAATTAATAAACATCCAGAAGTACAATTATATAAAATATTATTTATTTCTATATTTATTGAGCGTGCGATTGGTAGAGTGGTTAGAGCGATGGTTTCTCGCGGCAAAGGTGCCGGGTTCAATTCACGGTATCGACACGCTCCAGTCTACCCAGCTGTAATTGGGTACCTGACTTTGCTCGTGATTATGGAATTAAAAGGCAGCAAGGAAGGGATCTGATCACCTTACCTTTCGATGCTGGACCTAGTATAGAGAAGTATCTAACACTTCACTCCACTACGACAATATCTGTTATGGGAGCACCGTTACGTTATATTTATTATTCACTGCCCAAATTATGATCCCACTACACGCACCATACCGCACTACAAACACAATACCGCACTACACGCACCATACCGATACCTGTTTGGAATGAACACTGAAATAATAATTTCCCACCATAACTTTTTAGACGAAATTATAAAAATTTCATAAAATTTGTTTTCATACTATAAATGAATACGATATAAAGCAAACATAAAAATGTCTTTACTCTTTATCTCTCCAGTATTTTGTCTTATAAAGGAAGGAAGGGTGGAAATATCTGCCTAATGGATTATAATAACTACAACGCAGTGCGATATACCTTTTTATTTTTTTCAGGCAAGAATTACTGTACAGTGATTGGTGCCTGAGTTAAGTGCCTGTTACCTAGGCAGGAATCACTTGTCCAGTGTTCCCTACCTGACGGTAGCATGCACTGTACAGTGCGTGTTGCCGGTTCAGTGCTTCCTGCCTCCTACACCAGCAGCGGTGCATTCTCTCCTTCCCTTTCTATTTCCGTATTTTCTTTTTTCTCTCTAGTGCTGCCATTCTTTCTTTATTTGTTCAAACGTTTCTTTTTATTCCATTTGTCTTCATATTTCCTTCGTCGCTCTGTATGCACTCTTTCTGTCTTGTATTTATTTCTTCCTGTCTTTCTATATTACTTTTTAGAATTGTCTCATGCTCTCATCCCTTTCCTGCCTTATCTCTTGTCTCTTTCTACTCATTCTGTCTTTTTGAAAACATTTTTCTCTTATCTTATTTATTTCTTTTTCTTTCTTTCTTTCTTTCTTTCTTTCTTTCTTTCTTTCTTTCTTTCTTTCTTTCTTTCTTTCTTTCTTTCTTTCTTTCACACTCTATCTCTTTTCACGCGACTTTCTCTTTTAGCCTTCACTTTAATAATGTTTTTGCTTATGCTTCTTTAACTTCCAGTTTTCTCTTTCTTGTTCTCTCTTCCGTCTTGTGTTTGTTGTTTTTAAAGTCATGAGCTCCCTCTCTTCAATCTTCCTTCGTTAGAATATTAGCGAATATGCGCTCCCATAAACTGACATCATATTTGTCACACTCTCCACCATCAGTTATTTCTGTTTCTCTTTTCTCATCTCTCTCTCCCCCGCTCTCTCTCTCTCTCTCTCTCTCTCTCTCTCTCTCTCTCTCTCTCTCTCCCAATCTGTCAGCTTCGCTTTTAACTTCATCGACGCCCACGCATTAAACCTAAAAAAAAAAAAAAAAATTCAGCACTTCCTCTACATGCGCACAAACATGCATGGACACATGCACACTCATATATAACCTTATGAACCGAGTTCCCGCCCCGCCCCTATCTCCACTTCTCGCCAAAATGTACTGTCTTTTTCACCGACGCGACAAACCGTAAAGTGCTGTAATCTGCGGATGTCAATTTGACTGGTATTGTGACAGGCGCGGTCGTCGGATAGGTTACCGAAAATAACCGACCGGGAATGTTTCTATTGTTTGTGTCGTTTTGTTAATTGGGCGAGATATTCAAGCTTGTATTAGTGAGGGGAAATAGATAGATAGATAGATAGATAGATAGATAGATAGATAGATAGATAGATAGATAGATAGATAGATAGATAGATAGATAGATAGATAGATAGATAGATAGATGGATAAATAGATAGATAGATAGATAGATAGATAGATAGATAGATAGATAGATAGATAGATAGATAGATAGATAGATAGATAGATAGATAGATAAAACAAAACAAAGTAAAACCAGACAGACATTCTGATTTAAAAAGGTCTTTTGTAAAGAAGCTTATGATGATATTAGTTAAAACGTTGGGATGCAAGAGTATGTCAGATATAGGCATCTGTGGAACTGACCCAGGCGATGAGAATGCCAAGCAACGTTCATGGCTTGAGGAAACTAGTGGAGAAGTTTACATACATGTCTTTGGTATAATTCTATGGCTTTATTCTTCAAGTACCATCTCTGGTGGCGTAAGCGATCATGCCTCTCCGCAACTTTATGTCTCCAGTATATTTCCTATTGTTGATTTCTTACAATGCTGAAGTGTCAAGCACCTTCTCTTTGTCGTCCTCAGTCGCTTTTCCGTTCGATTTTTCCTGTTGTTACTATATATAGGAGCCGCGGTAGTATAGTGGTTAGTGCACTGGCTTCCTAGCGCAGTGGTCTATGGTTCGATCCCCAGATGAGGTGGGATTTTTTAGGCCGCAAATGGCTCCTGGGTTGACCCAGCCCCAAATGGGTACCAGAGCAACTCTGGGAAGGTTAAGGTGGCCGGCGTGATGCTGACCACATCACCTCCAGTGTGCCGATGGTCAAGAAAATATGGGCCTAACACCATATTCTCAATATGCCTCAATGGGCGTGTAACGGGATCCTTTACCTTTATCTCCCCCACAGGAAAAGAGAAGCGTGGAAAGCACAGTAAGCACAAAGAAGAGTACTAAGTAACTGAAGAATGGAGGATGCTGAGGTTGAGGCAGGCACAAGAACACGGAGAAGAGAACTAGAGACAGATATGAAGACGACATGAGAAGACCTTAAGCTGATGGCACGTGACAGGATGACTTTGTTAGAAGTCTATGGTCCTTGGGCAGTTGTAGGGTGATCAATGAATGGATGAATATGACGTAGAGCACAAGGTAACTAAAGAATGGAGGGTGCGCGTAACACAAGATGGAGGGCGTGGCAGACATGGTATCTTTTTGAAAAACAAAATTGTGAAAATTATATTGAAACCACTGCTGTAAATTAACAGCAGGGCCGGCTCTAGGAATTTTGCCGCCCCGTGCAATACCATACCTTGCCGCCCCAGTCCAACCTCAAATTAACGTTTGACATTTTTGAAACCATTATGTTCAAGCTTCAATATTAATTTCATAACCATTAGCCTAATTTTAAATAGTACCATTAATAATAATGTATTGATAAATTGATGAAAATACTGTATAGTCATAAAATAAACCATTGACTTTATTAGAGACAATTATATGAAATAAATGTAGTTACATTACTTACATATAGGGGATGCTCTTCTCATGTGGAACGATGAACTGCTGAGTCACAAACACTTAACTATAGTATGTACATGTTATAGTTTTTAGCACTATTTTCACATTATTTGAATTTATATTGTTTGAAGTATATACTGCTTAAAAAGACGCTTTTCTTGCTTTCATATTTGCAAAAGCAGAAATAAGGTCTGCGTAGTCTAATTTTTGACTGATTTCATGTTCAATTGAAATCATGGCAAGTCCTTCCAATCTAGTTTCGGCCATTGTTGAGCGTAAATAAGTTTTAATAAGCTTCAGTTTTGAAAAACTACGCTCACCACTTGCTACCGTTACCAGCAAAGTTAGTAATATTCTTAAGGCTATAGCGACATTAGGAGCAATGTTATTTTCAATAATGTAACGAAGAGCTTCAATTGGTGGAGTATTTTCTGGTACTAATTTGGATACTACTTTCAGTTCATCACATAGCTCAATGGCATCAATGTCTCTATTTTCTTGATGTGTTAAAATGCTTTCTAGGTTTCTACATTTGTTTAAGAGCTCATTTGTCATCTCAGATTTCAATTTAGGGATGTTATATAAAAAGGAAAAATGTAAACTGTGATGTTCCAATTGCTCGAACCTTTCTTCAATAGAATTAGTTGCAACATCAATAATTTAAAAAAAAAAAAAATTCGATTTTGAATTTAGTTTTGGGATCTAAAATAGGTTCATCTCTTGCTTCATAGTTGTGTTCCTTTTTCTGCCGACGCACTCTAGTACATTCAAACGTTGGTATCAAATCAGGATCAGCTTCAACTTTCTCAGCTAATGTTGTAGCATCAACAAGAAAATTTTGAAATGATTCATCATTTCTGAGATTCTTAAGGCTTTGGAGAACATTTCTCAAAGTTGTTATGGCACTAGTCAATTCCATTTTTATGCTTTGCAACAGTTTACTAGCAACATTAATTTCGTTTAAAACATAGTGCCATATAACCAGACAACATAAAAATTTAAAATCTCTGAGTTTTAGGGCAAGGGTTTCAGCTTCATGTCTCGCCATTTTGTCTACTGACTCGTCATCAGCAATTTCTATCAATGCATCCTAAAATTCCTCAATATAATATCTTAAAGAACGAATGACCTCGATTCTAGATTCCCAGCGAGTTGTACTTGGTGGCTTGGGCGTTAGAGTTGTCATGTAATATGTTTCTTAAGGATTCCCCAACGCAGTGTTGACGCTGAGAAAAACACATACAATTTCTGAACCGTTTCAAAAAATAAAACCCCTTCTCTAGATGACATCGCGGCATCATTGACCACCAAGTTGAGAGAATGAGAACAGCAAGGGATATAAAAAGCTCTCGGGTTCAAGTCCCTAATACGTTGTTGAACTCCTGAATGTTTTCCTTTCATATTTGATCCATTGTCATACCCCTGGCCACGCATGTTTGCGATTGGAATATCCATGTCTGACAATTTTCTTAGAATGCATTCGGTTAACGCTGAGCCTGTAGTGGCTTCTACAGCAATGAAACCAAGAAAATGCTCATGAATGTTGATATCATCTGGATTCGTATTAACAAATCTTACAATTAGTGTTAATTGTTCAATGTGACTTACACCGGGAGTACAGTCTGCAACTATGCTATAATATTTAGCTTTCTCCACCATAGAAATTATTTCTTTTTTTTATGGTTCCAGAGAGAAGAGCAATTAATTCATTTTGAATGTTTTTCCCAAGGTAATGTTGGGTCAATCCACGAGCTACTCTCATTAAATGCTCACACATAACACTATCAAATCTGGCAATCAGTTCAAGAAGCTTTAAAAAATTTCCATTGTTAGGGTCATATAATTTATCAGATGTTCCACGAAATGGCAAGCATTGTTGGCTCAAGAACTGGACAATAGCAATTAGGCGTTCTATTATGCTCCTCCAGTGTCGAACTTTTGAATTTAATAACTTTTGTTGCATTGAATCAATTGTCTGTTCTGATTTAAGCCTGGACGATAATTCAATCCACTTTGTATGGGACTCCAAGTGGTTTTTAGATTTTTCGTGTTCATTAAGATACACATACAAATGACCCCAATCATTATAGCCATCAGTAGTGAGTGACATTTTATTACAGGAAAACAATTTACAGCAGAAACAAAATACAGAATCTTTTTCTTTTGAATACACTAACCATGATCGATAAATATGTTCTCCATTGCTTAGCTCCCTAGTGTAAAAATTTAGTGAAAATTTCCGACCATTAGAGCTGCGCGGAAAAACGAACCCATTTTTTGGTCTCTCTGGCAGGCCTTTTTTTACGATTTCCAGTCTTTCGGTATCGCTTAAAGAAGGACTCCATCTTGCCGGATCAGTGTACCTCTTAAGTTCATCACTTAAATCTCTGGAATTGGAAACAGTCAAATCAGTCTCATTTTCGACATTGTTAGTAATATCTACGTTAATGGGGTCCGAGTTAGAATACTTGCCATGAGCTCAGAATCATTTGTTTCGGTACATTTGCTTATTTTCTTCTGTCCTACATCAGCTGTTTCAGTTTTTATATATTTATGTAAAGCCCCGCTATGTTTTTGAATATCGCGTTCTTTTTCCAGTTTCCGTTTCCGATATTCAGCACCTGATAGTTTTTTCATTTATCGGACATTATATCTATTTGAATATTAAAACTGTTTTAATAAACCCTACAATAAAATGTATTATTTAGTAATGAATGGAGTGTCACGAAGTGGTTTTACGTTTATAGAGTTTGCCTGAATGAAAACAAGACCCTAGTATGAGAAAGTCTGAGAAGATAGAATTTAGATGGAAAATGACATGCCTGTGGACAGGTGGGACTATTGGCTCAAGGGATAGAACCAGGTTTTGACTCGCCCTTGCCGCTTCGTGACGTCAAACTGGTTATAATCTCACCCTCCTCTGACTTCCTTTAAATACAAGGAGATAAGGTGTATAAACGACCACAGACACCACTATACAGACGACATAAAGTAAGTATAGTATAGAATAGAAGCTGATTGTCGTAAATTTATTTTGAGAGAAAAGAGTCGTAGAAATAGTGGTCCGGTTTAGAGTGGAAAATGATGATGGAAAGCTCAGTGATAGAAAATGTAGAGATTTAATAGTTACTTCACAGCGTGCTGGAGGAGAGTAAAGACAGACTTATTTACGACAAATCGTGTCTCTCAATCTTCTCTTTCACTCTCCTGGTCAAACAATTATTTGCCAGTTTTCCAGACTCGCATCTGCGCGCTCACCGATTTGGTGTTTTCAAACACACACACGACGTTGATACAAACTATAATAAACGAATAGGGGAAAAGTTGGGCTTTGGGTATATCCAACACACAGAACAAAATGAGTTTATGTGATTTTATTCACTTTAAACATCAATTACTAAAAATATCAGATATTACATAAATTATCATAAGTACACAAATGCAAATAACAAATTTGGGAGGGGTGAAGAAGATTGGTATCGACTAAGCCCTTCCCGCTTATTAGACAAAGACAAACCCAGTCCAGAGATAGATAATATCAGGAACACGGGTACGTTAACCTAACAGTAAAGTTAATTACTCTGAAAGAGGTGTTACCAAGTTAGGTATAAGTGATAGAAAAAAAAACTTGTTCTTCCCAGCTGTTCTTCCCTTTACTAAGCAAATGGAAAGGAGGTGGTTTTAAACAGAGTTAACAAATTATCAACTATCCCACTTAAAGGAACAATGTAGGGTATACAGAAAAGATATATGTTACCAGGTAAGCAAGTTAACAAAATGGTCACACAAAAGAATTAATTTCCTGTCATTCATACACGCGCTAGCAAAGGCCTTCACTCATCTTGCTCTCACTTACCGATTGTGAAAAAATCTTGCACTCCATAGAATAACACAACAGCAGTTACACCTCAACTAAATGTATGAGTGTTTGTTCAAGTTCTAGCCCCAGATTATCGGGTAGGCGGTCAGCACATAAAAGATACCGTAATCGCTGGAAAATGACTCTGTAGTTGTGTCTCTTTTCTTAATAACAGTTTCTATGGGAGGGCACGGTCTCTGATACCGGGGTGAGGATGGTGTGGTCTATTTGACTATGCCGCTGATAATAAAATTCTTACGCGTGCTGGTACACTTTATCCGTGAGGTATGGTTTAAGTCCAGTGAGAAAACTAAGTCACATCACTGTTCAGGAAATTATGAATTATCTCTCTGTGTCAGTAAACTAACAAAGCTCGGGCCAGTGTTCTTCTTCCCGTTACGACTTAAGTTGTTTGATGATGCGTTAAATTTGTCTTTGGGTGTGCTTTCTTTGCTATAAGTTAGATAGCGGAATTCCAAACATAGAATCGCCTCAAAGATTAAAAATTTACACAGTCTCAACAAGTTCTGCGTCAGGGGAACTCTACACACTGTTTATGCTTTGCTTTGCTTAGATTGATTTCTTTATTGCTTTCTTAATGCTGGGATCGCACAGGTTACGATCACTCTGTATGAAAGAAAAAAAGACATGTAATATACCGAAAACAAATAACCTTCTGAAGCGCGATGAATTTCCCGTTAAGCCTATTATATATATGCTCGCGTATTTAATTATGTATTTAATAAACACTGCGCGAGTTCTAGTGGTTAAAAACACACATCTATAAAACTAAGACTTAACTGAATTTATTAATTATAAATTCCTTCGCGACTTTAAAAGTTAATTTAAGCATCTATTATCTTTTGAAATAATATAATAGATAGATCATTATATTTAAAACTGGAACTCTTGAGATGGTTTAATTAAATAGATTTAAATTAACACAAAATCCCTTGAAATAGAATGACTAGACCACTGATCACTTTACACAATATATATTTTACCGCTTTGCACAGAATTAGAAATCACTGCAAATATATATAAAATCCAGGGGAAAATCTATAACAAGATTTCAATAAAGCTAGTGCTTCTGTAAAGGTCTGGCCAGCGAGTGATAACGTGTCTAGTTCTTCATGGTCTATTTAGCTAAAATGAAATGTAAGTTGAGTGGGACATGATAAACTTGACAACTTATTTGATCTCACGAACTTTTGGGGATCTGACCGCCAAATCAAGAGAAAAAGCCGCCCCCTGGTCTTCGTATCCGCTCGCTGCTGCCCGTTTCGCTTTCCCCCGTTCGCTCGGTTCCTCGATTGACACCGAGACGCGAAATTAGCGGCAAGCAACTGCGTCTCGTATCAGGGAAAACTACTGTCTTTGATAGCGCCGATAGTCTCCCCTAAGATCCTCAGTTCGTCTCTTTGATCTCGTCGCTGTATCCTACATGAGTCCCGGTGGAATGCGTTCTGGCAAACGAAAAGTTACAACAAATGTTCAGGGGTTCTAATGTTATGAAAAGCTAAAAGTCCCTTTAAATCATCCATCATATCAGGGAGAATTCACTTGTCAAACTAGACGTACGTCACAATGATCCAGTAAATAATATATGTATATATTTATTTACATACAAGAAAAAAAAAAGGCATCATACGTCATCAAGTCAGTCGATAGCGTGCACTGTTGCACGACCTGAAAACAAGTAACGATTAAATTAGATAGACACTAGAAAAAAACCTCAACTCACATTCACTCTTTCTGTCACCCTGCTGAGAAACAATAAAATGGGTTAGTGATTTACACAATCTAATTTGGTGGGGCTGTCAACTTAAGCCTCCACTCTCTAATACCACTAAGATTGCTACTGTCTCAGTCCTGTTGACTCTTCCTCAACGAACCGTCTACACCGCTTTCCTCTTGTTAGGCGATATGCGCCGCTAACTAACACCACTGGAAATGCTACAAATAATAGACTTGGAGTAACACAATGGCTCAGTATCTATCCTTCGAGTGGACACTGAACAGACCCTACTGGTCCTGTCTATTTTCTCCTTCCTTCTCTCTCTATCTCGGTCTCAGTCTCTCTAACACTCGACGACTGATGATGCAGCGTCTCCGTTACGCTCTTCTCTCGTTACTTTCAGGACCTAGGTATGGTAACCCTGTCACCTGTTCCTGAATTTGGTGATGACGATGCTGTTCAGGTATCAAGCCTGAGGTGCTTGATAAACTGTCGACAAAACTTCTCTGCTGCTGAATAGCTTCCCTCTTTTAACCCGCTCCGGAGCTAGAGGAAAAACACAGCCTTGATTTCCGGCTGTACGAAATTGAAACCAGTCTCCCGGCCACCTGCCGTTGCTGGAGACTATAATAGCGATGCTCTCGGCTGTATGATAAATAAACCCTGTTCCAGCTGAAGCATAGGGACTTCACTGCCAGAGACCATAGGGTAATTTTCTTTTGCTCCTGACGATACTCGAGTACTCTGACCCTGAGATATGTCTTTTGCCGTGGATAATTTTATTTGACAAAATTATGCTCCCCACTGTTTCGCCGAGACTCGCTGAAATTAAAAGAAACAGCGTCTAATGTACACCCTCTCTAAAATCGCTTATCTCTAACATATACGATACATAAAATAATTCTATACACGTGTCTCTTCATTCTCACTTCTTCCTCTCTCTCTCTCTCAACTAAAATCCGCCAGCCAAGTAAACAAAACCTGTCTGACGGGCCACTTGGCCGTCACACATGGCTACCCACGTGTCAACATTTTCAACTCGGGAACTTCTTTTGTCCGAAATTCCGGGGTCTCCCTTTTTTAACATTTACACATGAGGTTTCCTACTTAAGCCCCAATTTAAATGAAATATCGCTGTAGGAATAGTTTACTCCTCTAAGCAGTATAATTCACTTACAACATAAATCTGAACCCTCCGACAATATTTCTCACATTTAAGGCTCAGTAAAATTATCGAACGCACCAGGGATTTCCCCATAAAATTACATTAGTAAATACACAGAAATAAATGGTGGTTTTACATAACATTCTACAAATAGGGGCACGCGTGTTTCTCACAACTTCCCACACTCCTAACTACTGCCAAAATCATAGAAAGAATAAGCACACTGTTGCATTTACGTCGTTCTTCAAAAATGATAATAATTAATTGCGCTACCGTTTTTCTAAAAAACTGAAAAGTTAATGTCCCCCGAAGAAATTAACTACGGAGGAAATTCTAAAAGAACCACTAATAAATAAACGATAATAAAATCCTACATACCTATTATCGCTGGTTTTTCCCACAGTGGAGAACGATAATGCGAAGTCTGACGGCTGACAATATTTCTTACGATAGAGAACTAGGCCGCCGTTTTTACTGGCTATTTATACACACCGGGGCCACCCACGCATGTTCATTCCTAAGCCTACCCTAGCTTTCCCTCGACCAATGGAACTGCTTAGAAAAATAACCATAACTATGAGCTGCGCCAATCAGATTTGAAAACAACGCGAAAACCGCGTGTCTAAAAATTGCGTCACGTCCTGTGACGGCCGCGTGTTTCCGGACTCGTGATACCGCGTGCCGGAAATGGCGATGATTTTCGTAAACAACGAAATCTCCGTGATCGTGAAAAAAATCTATAAGAGAAAAAACTGGCCGAGTGAAAACTAAACCTACCATCGTAAAACGACCCCATTAAATCCCTACCGAAAATTACCAAACACGATATATATTCAAATGAGAAGAAAAAAAATGATGAAAATTCAAAATAAAAGAACAGGATCGGGCCGGTTGAAAGTCAGAATTACAGTGCCACATCACATGGAGTCTGAAGCACTGTACTAATTTCCATAAAACGTTTAAAAAACTTATTTATCACTGTAACTTCCTTGAATGCACACTCCTAAACAACTGAAACATTCGAGCCGCCAACATAGAACAGTCGATGAAAAAATAAATTCCTGATTCCCACGCCAAGTTAATTAATTCCCGTCTCTCGTTCAGCCTATCCCGGAAAATTTATCGTGGCGGTCTTCAGTTGACCACTGAACACGGAAATATAATCCTCTTGGAACAACTGTGGTTTCGACCAAGCGAATAAATTGTACTGACGTCTCTAAAGAAATACCTTTTACTGCCTTTGTAGGAGGAGAAGATAGCATTACGATCGTATGGCAGAACTATTAGTGAAGACTTGAAAAAACAGCTAAAGAACAGATCGCAGGTGCAAATATTTCATGGAGAAAACAGACAAAATGTGAAGGAATAGAAAAGTAAGGAATTTTAAAATAATCTAGACGAAACCTTCGAACACTCCGCGACACCATCCACAGAGGGTTTATTTCAGGGGCCGTTCAGGTTATTCAGTCAAAATCCCGGTCGATGACACTCTTACAAATGCATGCGCCCGGGCTTGAACACCTGATCGCTAGCGCAGTGTGGTAACCATGACACTAGCGAGGCTCCCAGGCGGAATATTTTGGCGGGATTGTAAAAATAAGTAAAAAGATTTTTTGCCGCCCCCCAAAGCTTGCCGCCCCGTGCAAATGCACGTGTTGCGCCGTCGGTAGAGCCGGCACTGATTAACAGTACGATAGAAACATTGGGTGTTTCGGGATGGCCATTCGTCAGCCACAGACAGAAACAAGGGATAGAGGGAAAAGATACAAAAGCTCTGAGCGAATGACTAAAGGCACAGCCGGTACGCGGGAACAAAATTAACAATTAAAATACAGAACATGCAAGGTGATACCGAACAAACTAAACAAGAAATATTAAAAAAGGATCTGAAATTCTAACAGTACATAACAAAAACAACTAAGTAAATCGTGGCCTGACAGAGACGTAAATCTGCAGCGGTGAAAAAACGTCAGTGGTGCTGTGGAAGGCAGTAGCGGATCTACAATGTTTGTGTACATTTGTTATTTATTTTATTAACATATTAAACAGTAAAAACATACAATTTAATTAAAACATTCGAAACAAATGTAACCTTTCATAAAAAAGGTGGTCCACCTAAAATCTCTTAACGGTCAGCGATGGACTGCGATCGGCGTATTGTCCACCCCTGTCAACTTACCTGTATTAACTTATCTGGTCCTGGGGCCCTAGCTTATTAAACGGAAATCTAATATTGTATACGAGCGTTTGTACAAATGGACATGTTACATTATATGCAGTATTGAAAAACAAAAGTCTTTTTATTGTAGTACACTCTCAGATGTCTAGTTGAATATTTCCAAAGAAAGCAGTAGTCAGCTTCAGGCTATTTCCATCTCGATGGAGTTTTTCCGAAAATGGCACTGGTGACTGCTATATGTGCCTCTGTGCCTTCATTCCATAAAAAAAGTCTAAATATTGGAATATTTGCGATCATGAATGTTCTATGATCTCTGGTGCCTTAGATCAATTTTCCTTCATCTCTTCTCACGCCATGTGGTCCGTTTATGGATATGTTGTTCTCTCTGTCTTCATCTTTTTCTCTTTGAGTTGAATTCACAATTTGTCACAGGGTTCTGTAGTTTCTGTCATTTCATTACGTGTCCAAAGAACGTTTACTGTCTGCATCTTCACAATGTTTAGCGTTGCCATCAAGTCCTGCCCTGGACGTTATGTAGCCCAAGCCAACAGGGATTCAGTCACCCCGAGAGTACAGGGGTTCAATCGCCACGAGCCAACAGGGGTTCAATCACCACCAGCCAACAGGAGTTCAGTCGCTCCGAGTCAACTGGGGGGTTCTGTCAACCCGAGCCAAAAGGGGCTGTGTCGCTGCAAGCCAACAAGGGTTCAGTCGCCCCCAGTCAACTATTTATTAAATACACTCTGGAAAATTTACCCCCATTGTGTTTTCTATTTGCAACATAATATTTGAAGACAGAAAAAAAAAATTAATGTAATAATTATAGCGTAGAACACTATTAAGTATTTCTGTAAAAATAAAACACCATTATAAAAAAAACCCGGTATAGCGTTACAAAATTGGCGGAAATTCAAGTTAAAATGATAATTGAACAAAAGCTGTCCTCATCTATGATTGATTCTTACTTAATTACATACTTAGTCGTTCCCCTTCTACCGTGAGGTGTAGAGGTTTGGAAGAGAGAGCGCCAGACTATCCTATCGGCTGTCTTCCTCCTGGCCTGGTTCCATTCTAGTCCTCGGTCCTTCAAAGATTGTTTAATGTTGTCCTCCCAGCGGACTCTGGGTCGTCCTCGGGGTCTGGATCCTTGGCTCTTTGTTTCCCATGCTTGTCGTGGTAGCCGATCTTCTCCCATTCTGCAGACATGGCCAAACCATCTTAATTGGGACTGTTCTACTTGGGTCTGCAGGGGGTAGGATTTAAGGCCTTGACGTATCGTCTGGTTGCGTACCATGTCTCTTCTTGTTACTTCAACCACCTTCCTCAGATACCTCATTTCTGATTGATTCACTGTGTTTAATTTTATTTCAGTATGAAGCTTTGGCGCCACTAGGCCTTGACGCCCCAAGCCAGTGATCCCATTGGCTCTTTCCTGGAGCCCGTGCTGACTGTCATATTTTATCATTCTTTTTTGTTCCATACAGACCACAAGGTTGAAACTGTTGCTTGGAATCGATGTCTTGTTTTCAACGAGACATCAGCTACTTCGGCTTCCTCTTAACGGTCTGTCTGCTCCAGGTTCTATTTGGCCGCCCCACTCTTCTCTTTCCCTAGGGGTCCCGGTCATGGGCATGTTAGATTATACTTGATGGTTGTTTCTTGACGGTCTGCCCTATCATTTTACATTTGATCAGTATGATCTCTAGCTGTATGCTATTTAGATAGAGACAAAGAAAACACGAAGAAGAGAACTGGAGACAGACATAACAGGCATGAATAAGATATGGACAGACCTTGAGCTGATTGAGACATATTGTTGAAGGTCAATGCTACTTTGGGCGATGAAGGGTCATATTGATGATATGCTATTTACATTGGTTAGTAAATTTTTTTCTTGCCTTGTTTATCAGTTCATCATACTTGTGACAGTATTGCCTCCGTAGTAGTGGTCTTACAATGGCCAAATTTAGAATATAAAAAGAAAGGTCTTCAATGGTATCAATTTTCGCTCAAGATCACTCTTGGCAGAAATAACAACAGACGTCTGATGTTTCTATGGGGAGCCTCACATGATTATAGAGAAAAGAAGCATAACAACTGAGATCTAAGCTGTCATGAACGTATTATTCTCCTGCCCATTCTGTAAGTTAATAAATTTTTGCTCGCATTTCAGAGCCCCCAAATGATGATGATTCAGCAACTGTAAATCTAATAGCTCTATCTGGTTATGTATTTAAAACAGTATGATTCTTACGGGTGCAATTCATTAAAGAGTGATTAATCCAACTATAGCTTTAAAGTTACAGATAAACAGTTTATTAAGCATTTATAATTTAAAAATGTGAAATACAGAAATTTGTTTATAAAAAAGGAGCGACGATATTTATCATCATCGGGTGATTTAAATTGGGGTGCAAAATTCGGAAAAGTGTGAAATGTTCATTGGTTGCGCTGTTATAGTACTTCTAGTGTGGGGTCGGTTGGCGTCTGCTTTAGCCGCTGTTGATTCCCACAGGTGTCTTGGACTCTACTTCTTATCAATGGTCAAATATTGTGGTAGCAGCACGTCTCTTGCACAAAGCCGAAGTAACTGCTTAGGTTGTGAAGTCAAGCGTCTTTAAGATCCGTCTGATTTTAGTGTCTAGTGTCACTGCTGGCAATTTGAACCACAAACGTGTACCACAGAATGAAAGGAGACAAATGTCTCTGCTAAGTATTGGTTTTCTGACATAGTCATCAGGCGACCTCGGCTTTCATACCCCACTTCATCTTCCTCAGGCCTTTTACCCGCACTGTGCGTTAATTTAACCTCAGTAATTTGGATGAAATTGCTTTTGGGCAGTGGAAATCGACAGTTGAAATATATATATATATATATATATATATATATATATATATATATATATATATATATATATATATATATATATATATATATATATATATATATAATTTACTAAAGTGCTTGTTAATAAATACGTACACCATGATATCGTCAGCATCCTTTCCCATCTCTCTATGGAGCCCGGGGCCACCTCTGCTGTTGGTTCTTTGTGAGGAAACCCACACAGAGCAGTCCCCAGCGCTTGCCGTGTTGATTCATGTGTCAAGTTATTTGTAATGATGAGATTGCCAGCTTCATATGCCACTGTACATCCACAAGCAAATTACATATGTCAAAATGCAAATATAAAATGATAAAATGTATAAATTACAACTTGCCACGAGTTTTTTCTGGCTAACAGACTTTTTGTACAGCAAACGTCTAAATTTTGTCGGGCAACTGACTTAAGGCGCAAAATGATGTCTCTGGGGTTACTCTCTTCTAATCTTAGAATTCACGTCCAGCCATGTGGCCTGTCCTGTATTTGAGTCCTAATATTCCGTGCTCCAGGCTGCCTATGATTTCTTCTTGGAGCGATTAGAAGTCAGTGAAGTAGTCTTGCAACGCTGTAAGCATACAAGCGAAATTTTTCACCTACACTCCCAGGTTGCTACTTTGTGGAGAGGTCCAACCGGGAGCAGTGTATCAGCTTCTCAAATGACAACACAACTGCTACCCTCATCTCTCATGAAGAACATTACTTAATGATAACATAAGATATTGCCCTTTACGTGTGATTTACAACCTCCATAACCATATAAGGCCTTGCTACTTCCGTTGGTATTCGTCTTATTTACAAACTAACTTCTTCACAGATCTATCGGTGATAATTTCTTCCAAGAAGTCACTTTATTCTAATTGTGTATCACAACAAAGTCCATCTGCCGGAAGTATTACATCACTGTCCGTGTCTTAATCTTAAACAAAATTGCCATCCATAAAGGAACATTGAGACAGAACGGTTAGAGGCCTTTATCTGCAACCAGTGTTCTCATATCAAACGTTTGTTCCATACTTTCGCCGACAAAACGTCTGGGTTTTGACCCGTTGCCATCTAATTCAAAGGTAATCCCAGCTTATCTTTTGCCATCCTTGTCTACCGCCATTCTGGCTTGCGATATGGCAAACATAACCCGTTTCGCTTCTTCAGACACCTTACTTTTGGGCCTGAAGATGTTACGTAATGTAAGGAAGCAACTTCGCTCTCCACAAACAGAAGTAAATGTTGTTTCAAAACAGGTCAATCGCTCTGGTAAAAGTAATAGTAAGGGAGTGACGAAGTAGGACAAGATATGATAAGAACACCGTGAACCAAGAAAGAGTGCACAGTTAATACTGGCTAAATTAGCACGTAAAGGAGTGGTAGATAATACTGCCGGAGAGGAGAGAAGACCCTCTAAAAAAAGAGTACGAATGTATTGCGTGACAAAATTGTATTCCTCCCAATGCCTAGTTTGCAGTGTAATAAACGTACGCATAGCGTAAATTCATTAATTTTGATCATGTACCATTTTGCTTCGTATGAAGCACCGAGCCACCACCGCAGCTGGTCCCTTTGCAGGAAATATGAATCGTAGCATTTATATGCTCCTGCAATTGTGTTTTCTGTAGCATTTAGTTTCACATGATAAGGTTGCCAGCTCCACACATAACCCCATAACAGTCGTATCACGTTACAACATGCCTGAGAAAGCGTTACGCCTAATCTTTCTTTGTCTATTCAGAGACCGCCTTTAGCGTAAATGCTCTTGAATTAACGCCGGCGTGTTTTACTCTCATCATGGCGCAAAATGAGCGTGCACCTGATGCATTTGAAATGTGCACTGTGGGGAACATTTTTAACATACTCTGTACAAGGTGTCCCAAAAGTCTGAATCTATAGGAAACATAATGCGTTGGCTCTTAATACATTGCATATTCAGTTGATTTCCATTAATTTGCATGCACATATCAACTCTTTCTCATACGCTTCTGTGGTTGTTTCGTTAGAGAGAAATGTTTACTTCAGCAGATCTATTCTGGAAATGTCCATATTTCCAGTTGGTTCCGACTTCTGAGACACCTTGTACATAAGGGAATGTGACAGTGAAAACGTTGATAATAGCCTCGTAAAATGCTGTTGGTGACTTTGATTGAGTAAGCCGGGAAAGGGAAGCCTTTTCTTCTTCACTCACAGTAAAGTTAGAGCAACATTTTAGTATCTCTGGAAATTGCAAGTTAAATATTTTGCCCCACTTCTTGTTGCAGGTTTCTTGTTTTCTATGTGTTTTAAAATATATTTTTTTTAAGAGTTCAAATGAATTCTTTTGTAATCCTTGTCCTTCTTCAAGGCCAAGACTACAATTGCTTTTACTGAACATCTTTTAAAACTATTCCGTTGTTTGCCAACGACGTGCTGATGTTGAGAGAAACATGTACATCTTTTGTATAAAATTAAAGTATTTAGTAGCTCCCTTTAAGACATAGCTGCACTGTTTCTAGTTAGATGTAAGGAGTAATCGGAGCTTGATACCTATAGAGAAGTTGGCTATCGTCCTTAAATCTTGCTTATAACAAAGCACACAAACTGATAGTGTAATATTTCTTTTGAACAGCTTACATCGAAAGCAAAGAAATGTAGCTATGTGCGAAATAATCCACAAACTTAGGGATCTATACTGAAGGTAAAGCTAAAAGGTTGTCGGTTACAGGAGTGAAGAGTTAAAGATTTCACAAAAATAAGGGTCTCAGCTTTATGAGTTGGCGTCACCAGTTTTCTTCCTCGCTGCCTTTACCTTCCCAAACCCAAGATCAAAGTCAGGCACCCATTTTTACAGCTGGGTAGACTGAAGCGTTATGCTGCAACAGCAGGGATAGGCAATATGTTCAACAATTGAGACGTGGCGAAAATTTCAAGATAAAGGTCTGGTAAAAATCTTTTCGCTGTCAATAAAAATCTCGGAGGTATTCTTCTATATTCATATGATTGGACAGGTCTATGAAATGTGAAAGTGTGACACACACAGTTAAATATGTACAGTACATATCACCATGACCCTTGACCCTTTAGCTACCCAAGGAGGATAGGATGTCAACAAACACATGCCAAGTCCTCCCGTCACGAGCCATCAGCTTAAGTTGGGGTTAGGATTAAGATTTATGTTCTAGGAATAAGTTTAAGATTCCTAAATTAATATGAAATAAATATAAAGGTATGTTATCAGGCACTCGCAGCTACGCATCATCATAAAATGATGTTTCAATGGCAGGTCAATAGTGCGAATCACAATACACGACACCAGAAGTCCTCCATGGGCAGTTCAGCCTATTAATGACGCAATCACTTCTGTTGTATTTCTATCAAGCAGTATAGGCCGAATCCAACAAGACCCTTAGGACCTTAATACTGTGTCCAGTAAATGATAGTAGACTAGAACAGTGAGAACAGAATAGTGGGTAGGTTTGGTATTGTACAAACATTTATTACAAATAAGGGAGGGAAACCCGAGGCCTGTAAACAGTAAATTAATATGAAATAAATATAAAGGTATGTTATCAGGCACTCGCAGGAAATAAAGAAGTAGAACACCAGACAACAGAAAAACAACAGACATGAGTGGCTTACCCAGGATTTGAACACTGGACCTTCCGTGCGACAACCCCGCCTAGCCATGCAAGCGAATCACACTATCCGCTCTGCCATCTACGCATCATCATAAAATGATGTTTCAATGGCAGGTCAATAGTGCGATCCACAATACACGACACCAGAAGTCCTCCATGGGCAGTTCAGCCTATTAATGACGCAATCACTTCTGTTGTATTTCTATCAAGCAGTATAGGCCGAATCCAACAAGACCCTTAGGACCTTAATACTGTGTCCAGTAAATGATAGTAGACTAGAACAGTGAGAACAGAATAGTGGGTAGGTTTGGTATTGTACAAACATTTATTACAAATAAGGGAGGGAAACCCGAGGCCTGTAAACAGTAAATTAATATGAAATAAATATAAAGGTATGTTATCAGGCACTCGCAGGAAATAAAGAAGTAGAACACCAGACAACAGAAAAACAACAGACATGAGTGGCTTACCCAGGATTTGAACACTGGACCTTCCGTGCGACAACCCCGCCTAGCCATGCAAGCGAATCACACTATCCGCTCTGCCATCTACGCATCATCATAAAATGATGTTTCAATGGCAGGTCAATAGTGCGAACCACAATACACGACACCAGAAGTCCTCCATGGGCAGTTCAGCCTATTAATGACGCAATCACTTCTGTTGTATTTCTATCAAGCAGTATAGGCCGAATCCAACAAGACCCTTAGGACCTTAATACTGTGTCCAGTAAATGATAGTAGACTAGAACAGTGAGAATAGGATAGTGGGTAGGTTTGGTATTGTACAAACATTTACTGGACACAGTATTAAGGTCCTAAGGGTCTTGTTGGATTCGGCCTATACTGCTTGATAGAAATACAACAGAAGTGATTGCGTCATTAATAGGCTGAACTGCCCATGGAGGACTTCTGGTGTCGTGTATTGTGATTCGCACTATTGACCTGCCATTGAAACATCATTTTTTTGATGATGCGTAGATGGCAGAGCGGATAGTGTGATTCGCTTGCATGGCTAGGCGGGGTTGTCGCACGGAAGGTCCAGTGTTCAAATCCTGGGTAAGCCACTCATGTCTGTTGTTTTTCTGTTGTCTGGTGTTCTACTTCTTTATTTCCTGCGAGTGCCTGATAACATACCTTTATATTTATTTCATATTAATTTACTGTTTACAGGCCTCGGGTTTCCCTCCCTTATTTGTAATAAATGTTTGTACAATACCAAACCTACCCACTATTCTGTTCTCACTGTTCTAGTCTACTATCATTTACTGGACACAGTATTAAGGTCCTAAGGGTCTTGTTGGATTCGGCCTATACTGCTTGATAGAAATACAACAGAAGTGATTGCGTCATTAATAGGCTGAACTGCCCATGGAGGACTTCTGGTGTCGTGTATTGTGGTTCGCACTATTGACCTGCCATTGAAACATCATTTTTTGATGATGCGTAGATGGCAGAGCGGATAGTGTGATTCGCTTGCATGGCTAGGCGGGGTTGTCGCACGGAAGGTCCAGTGTTCAAATCCTGGGTAAGCCACTCATGTCTGTTGTTTTTCTGTTGTCTGGTGTTCTACTTCTTTATTTCCTGCGAGTGCCTGATAACATACCTTTATATTTATTTCATATTAATTTACTGTTTACAGGCCTCGGGTTTCCCTCCCTTATTTGTAATAAATGTTTGTACAATACCAAACCTACCCACTATTCTGTTCTCACTGTTCTAGTCTACTATCATTTACTGGACACAGTATTAAGGTCCTAAGGGTCTTGTTGGATTCGGCCTATACTGCTTGATAGAAATACAACAGAAGTGATTGCGTCATTAATAGGCTGAACTGCCCAAGGAGGACTTCTGGTGTCGTGTATTGTGGTTCGCACTATTGACCTGCCATTGAAACATCATTTTTTGATGATGCGTAGATGGCAGAGCGGATAGTGTGATTCGCTTGCATGGCTAGGCGGGGTTGTCGCACGGAAGGTCCAGTGTTCAAATCCTGGGTAAGCCACTCATGTCTGTTGTTTTTCTGTTGTCTGGTGTTCTACTTCTTTATTTCCTGCGAGTGCCTGATAACATACCTTTATATTTATTTCATATTAATTTACTGTTTACAGGCCTCGGGTTTCCCTCCCTTATTTGTAATAAATGTTTGTACAATACCAAACCTACCCACTATTCTGTTCTCACTGTTCTAGTCTACTATCATTTACTGGACACAGTATTAAGGTCCTAAGGGTCTTGTTGGATTCGGCCTATACTGCTTGATAGAAATACAACAGAAGTGATTGCGTCATTAATAGGCTGAACTGCCCATGGAGGACTTCTGGTGTCGTGTATTGTGGTTCGCACTATTGACCTGCCATTGAAACATCATTTTTTGATGATGCGTAGATGGCAGAGCGGATAGTGTGATTCGCTTGCATGGCTAGGCGGGGTTGTCGCACGGAAGGTCCAGTGTTCAAATCCTGGGTAAGCCACTCATGTCTGTTGTTTTTCTGTTGTCTGGTGTTCTACTTCTTTATTTCCTGCGAGTGCCTGATAACATACCTTTATATTTATTTCATATTAATTTACTGTTTACAGGCCTCGGGTTTCCCTCCCTTATTTGTAATAAATGTTTGTACAATACCAAACCTACCCACTATTCTGTTCTCACTGTTCTAGTCTACTATCATTTACTGGACACAGTATTAAGGTCCTAAGGGTCTTGTTGGATTCGGCCTATACTGCTTGATAGAAATACAACAGAAGTGATTGCGTCATTAATAGGCTGAACTGCCCATGGAGGACTTCTGGTGTCGTGTATTGTGGTTCGCACTATTGACCTGCCATTGAAACATCATTTTTTGATGATGCGTAGATGGCAGAGCGGATAGTGTGATTCGCTTGCATGGCTAGGCGGGGTTGTCGCACGGAAGGTCCAGTGTTCAAATCCTGGGTAAGCCACTCATGTCTGTTGTTTTTCTGTTGTCTGGTGTTCTACTTCTTTATTTCCTGCGAGTGCCTGATAACATACCTTTATATTTATTTCATATTAATTTACTGTTTACAGGCCTCGGGTTTCCCTCCCTTATTTGTAATAAATGTTTGTACAATACCAAACCTACCCACTATTCTGTTCTCACTGTTCTAGTCTACTATCATTTACTGGACACAGTATTAAGGTCCTAAGGGTCTTGTTGGATTCGGCCTATACTGCTTGATAGAAATACAACAGAAGTGATTGCGTCATTAATAGGCTGAACTGCCCATGGAGGACTTCTGGTGTCGTGTATTGTGATTCGCACTATTGACCTGCCATTGAAACATCATTTTTTGATGATGCGTAGATGGCAGAGCGGATAGTGTGATTCGCTTGCATGGCTAGGCGGGGTTGTCGCACGGAAGGTCCAGTGTTCAAATCCTGGGTAAGCCACTCATGTCTGTTGTTTTTCTGTTGTCTGGTGTTCTACTTCTTTATTTCCTGCGAGTGCCTGATAACATACCTTTATATTTATTTCATATTAATTTACTGTTTACAGGCCTCGGGTTTCCCTCCCTTATTTGTAATTAAGATTCCTAAAACTAACCCTAACCCTTACCCCATTTTACCGAATCTCTGAATTCTTCATTTAAGGTCGTATTGAACAAACATCATACACTGATTTCAAACCTCCCCCACCCCTTTTTTCATGGCTTGAGGTGGGTCAAGTCTAGGCCCCAGTGAGCGTGGGGCCCGATTGGGTCAAATCGGTTATATCAGCCTAAAGCAGGTCCTGCGTGAAGCGTCGTGAAAATTACCACTATCAATGAAACACTATTTTTGTGGTGCTGAGTTGGCAGTGTGTTCAGTCTTCCATCCTATAGTGAAGCGATGGCGCCATTTGGATGGTACTGGGTTCGATTCCGTGGTAAGCCGATCACATCTGTTACTTTGCTATTGTCTAGTTTTCAAATTCTTTATTTCTTACGAGTATCGGTAACATATTCATTTACGTTTACTATTTACATTTTCACAGACACCTGACAAATAATTGGAAGTTTCATCGTCTGAAATGCTCACTGTAAGAACAAAGAAAAACAAAGAGATAGGCACGTCTTTCTTTTCCCAGTGCTGTGATTTTGTAATGGCGTCAGTAGTGCAGTCAAATATATGATAAAAAGTTCAAGTCATTCCTACTTTGAGATTCGTTTATATGCGAATATATCTACACCATAATCTCATTAAACAGTACATCTTATGAAAGTGTTTTGTCTACTAAAAGATGTCACATGTGTACACTAACTGAAGTAAACGTTACAGTTGAATAGTATTGCTATTTTCTTTGTCTTTTGTCCTCGTAAGACGAATCAGCTTTTTTCGATTTTTTTTCCACACCCATCCATTGTACTGCACGTCTTACCGCAGTTCCCCTCAACTTCCTCGGTTGAATAGTAATAAACGCTTTTGAAAGAAGAATTGAGTTATGAGGATATAATAATAATCATCATCATCATAATAGCCCCTTCAGTCATAACTGACTATGGGAATGCGCCCCTGAGGTGACAGCCCTCAGCTGCTTATTTTCCTGGTGTTCCTTTCGACGTTTTCTCCTCTCTTCTATTTGTTGTGTGAGCTTCTTTACGCCAAATCTGAGGTGGCACCGTAGACAGCAGCGCCACTTGGTGCGATCGGCATCTCCATCATCCCAGGTTGCTGGATTTATGTCCAGTGCCCTCGTGTCTCTCTTGCACACATCTTTGAATCTCAGCTGCGGTCGCCCAACTGATCTTTTGCCATCTGCCAGTTGTCCGTATAAGATATCTTTCGGGATGCGACCATCTTCAATGCGGCGGACATGGCCAAGCCAGTGTAGTCTGCGATGTCTACGCAGTGTATACATATGAGGACATAACAATTTCATAAAAAGGGTAGACACAACAGAGGAGAGGTTCTTAAACTTTCTCGTGACATGGACACCTTTGATTGTCCGGCGAAGTCTATGGACCCATTTGTCCAGTGAAGGCTACATAATCCTTCTTAGGTAAAATATATATTGGCACATTATGAAAATTGTTGTATTCGAATAATACCAAAGAAAGTTCGTTTTTACTTACATATAGTCACACTGAAATTCAAAAACAATATGTGAAAAGAATAAAGATATTTAAATGCAAATATCTATGAAAATTGTTGGAATAAAAATTTTGGTGAAAATAAAATTCAGATTTTCAGCTTATGTACACGGACACCTAGAATCAATTCATGGACCACAAGGGGTCCGTGAGACAACAGGTTAAGAACCCTGCAGTAGAGGAGACATTACGAGCGGTAGTTGATTGTCCACAACCTAGTCTCTAAGAGAGTTACGCAGCTGATTGGGATTTCCTATTGGAAATGTGTAACGGGGTTCTCAAAGAAGACCAAGTGCATGCATTCTTTGATTAATCAATAGAATGAACGATGTGGCATTAGGAAGATCAAAAGTGAAAAAGGGAAAGATATTAAAGATAGAATATCTTCATCTTTTCTTCTTCGTTCATCCTCAGACGTCAACTTGAATATGTTCACAGAAAGCAGCGGTCAACTTGAGACTGGAATTTCCGTAGAGTTTTTCAAGAAAGGCACTGGTGATGGCCATTTGCGCTTTCTCTTTTCCTCATATGTTGGGTACCTTTGGAGCAGTCATTAAGATGAAATATAGACTCCAGTTTTAATCTACCTCAGCCTGATGCAAGCGTAACTTTCGAGGAGGCAAAGAGTTTTATCAGAATCAGATGCAGAAACAAATGGGATGTAGAGCATCCAAGTCATACAAAAAATGATGCATACTACCAGCTCAACAGAAGAGAACAAGTGGTAATCTTCAGACTCCGCACTGGCCACAACAGATTGAGATACCATCTATTCAACAAGCTAAAGATAGGAACTACTGATGAGTCTAACTGTTTCACTGATAAAATGACTGCTGAACATCTGCTTCAAAGTTGCGGAATAGAGAGAAAGCGTATATGGCCGACACCAGTACCATTCGTGGAAAAACTCTACGGAGATTCAAATAGTCTCAAACTGACCACTGCTTTCTTTGAACATATTCAAGTTGACGTCTGATGGTGATCTTTGAACATATTCAAGTTGACGTCTGAGAGTGATCTTTGAACATATTCAAGTTGACGTCTGAGGGTAATCTTTGAACATATTCAAGTTGACGTCTGAGAGTGTACAAAGAAGAAGAAGGACTCATTGTGTGGAAGCTTTTAAACAAATTAAAACAGGCCCTAACGAATCGAGCAGCTGATTGGCAGAGTGGTTTGCCTCTCGCTGCAAAGGTGGCGGGGTCGAAACACGGTTGCGTCACGCTCCAGTCTATACGGCTGTTAATGGGTACGTGACTCTGTTCTCAAGTTAAGGAAGGAAAATGCAGCGAGGAATGGAACTGGTCACTCCCACCTCTAGATAATAGACCTAGTATGGTAAAGTCTCACTAGTATGGGAAAGTCTCACTAGTGTGGTAAAGTAAAGTCTCACTAGTATGGTAAAGTCTCACTAATATGGTAAAGTCTCACTAGTAAAGTCAAGTCTCACTGGTATGGTAAAGTCTCACTAGTAAAGACAAGTCTCACTAGTATGGTAAAGTCTCACTAGTAAAGTCAAGTCTCACTAGTATGGTAAAAACTCCCTAGTATGGTAAAGTCTCACTAGTATGGTAAAGTCTCACTAGTAAATTCAAGTCTCACTAGTATGGTAAAGTCTCACTAGTATGGTAAAGTCAGGTCTCATTAGTATGGCAAAGTCAAATCTCACTAGAATGGTCAAGACTCACTAGTATGGTAAAGTCTCACTAGTATGGTAAAGTTTCACTAGTATGGTAAAGTCTCACTAGTAAATTCAAGTCTCACTAGTATGGTAAAGTCTCACTAGTATGGTAAAGTCAGGTCTCGCTAGTATGGCAAAGTCAAATCTCACTAGAATGGTCAAGACTCACTAGTATGGTTAAGTCTCACTAGTATGGTAAATTCTCACTTCTCACAAGTATGGTAAAGTCTCACTAGTAAAGTCAAGTCTCACTAGCATGGTAAAGTCTCACTAGTTTAGTAAAGTCTCAATAGTAAAGTGAAGGATCACTAGTATGGTAAAGTCTCACTAGTATGGTAAAGTCAAGTCTCACTAGTATGGTAAAGTCAAGTCTCACTAGTATGGTCAACTCTCACTAGTAATGTCAAGTCTCACTAGTAATGTCAAGTCTCACTAGTATGGTAAAGTCTCACTAGTATGGTAAAGTCTCACTAGTATGGTAAAATCAAGTCTCAATAGTATGGTAAAGTCTCACTAGTATGGTAAAGTCAAGACTCACTAGTGTGGTAAAGTGAAGTCTCACTAGTGTGGTCAAGTCTCACTAGTATGGTAAAGTCTCACTAGGAAAGTCAAGTCTCACTATTATGGTAAAGTCTCACTAGTATGGTATAGACTAACTAGTATGATAAAGTCTCACTAGTATTGTAAAGTTTCATTAGTATGTTAAAGTCAAGTCTCACTAGTATGGTAATGTCAAGTCTCACTAGTATGGTAAAGTCTCATTAGTATAGTAAGGTCTCACTAGTATGGTCAAGTCTCATTAGTACAATAAAGTTTCACTAGTATGGGAAAGTCTCACTAGTATGGTAAAGACTCACTAGTATAGTAAAGTAAAGTCTCACAAGTATAGTAAAGTCTCACTGGAATGGTAAAGTCAAGTCTCACCAGTATGGTCAATTATCACTAGTATGGTCAAGTCAAGTCTCACAAGAATGGTAAAGTCAAGTCTCACTAGTATGGTAAAGTCTCACTAGTATTTTAAAGTCAAGTCTCAATAGTATGGTAAAGGCAAGTCTCACTAGTATGGTAAAGTCGTCTCACTACTATGGTCAAGTCTCAGTAGTATGGTAAAATCAAGCCTCACCATTATGGTAAAGTCAAATCTCATTAGTACGGTAATGTCAAGTCTCACTAGTATGGTCAAGTCTCACTAGTATGGCCAAGTCTCACTAGTATGATCAAGTCAAGTCTCATTAGTATGGTCAAGTCAAGTCTCACTAGTGTGGTAAAGTCAAGTCTCAACAGTAAGGTAAAGTCAAATCTCAGTAGAATGGGAAAGTAAAGTCTCACGTGTATTGTAAAGTCAAGTCTCACTAGTATGGGAAAATCAAGACTCACTAGTATGGTAAGGTTAACTATCACTGATATGGTAAAGTCAAGTCTCATTAGTATGGTCAAGTCAAGTCTCACTAGGATGATAAAGTCAAGTCTCACTAGCATGGTAAAGTCAAGTCTCACTAGTATTGTCAAGCCTCACTAGTATGGTCAAGTCAAGTCTCACTAGTATGGTCAAGTCAATTCACACTATTATGGTAAAGTCAAGTCTCACTAGTATGGTAAAGTCAAGTCTCACTAGTATAGTAAAGTCAAGTCTCACTAGTATGGTCAAGTGCCACTGGTAAGGTTTAGTCAAGTCTCACTAGCATGGGCAACTCAAGTCTCACTAGTATGGTCAAGTTCCATTAGTATGGTAAAGTCAGGTCTCATTAGTATGGCAAAGTCAAATCTCACTAGAATTGTCAAGACTCACTAGTATGGTAAAGTCTCACTAGTATGGTAAAGTTTCACTAGTATGGTAAAGTCTCACTAGTAAATTCAAGTCTCACTAGTATGGTAAAGTCTCACTAGTATGGTAAAGTCAGGTCTCGCTAGTATGGCAAAGTCAAATCTCACTAGAATGGTCAAGACTCACTAGTATGGTAAAGTCTCACTAGTATGGTAAAGTCAAGACTCACTAGCATGATCAAGACAAGTCTCACTAGTATGGTCAAGTCTCACTAGTATAGTAAAGTCTCACTACTATGGTAAAGTTTCACTAGTATGGTAAATTCTCACTAGTATGGTAAAGTCTCACTAGTATGGTAAAGTCTCACTAGTATGGTAAAGTTTTACTAGTATGGTAAAGTCAAGTCTCACTAGTATGACAAAGTCTCAATAGCATGGTAAATTCTCAATAGACTAGTAAAGTCAAGTCTCACTAGTATGGTAAAGTCAAGCTCACTAGTATGGTATAGTCAAGTCCCACTAGTATGGTTAAGTCTCACTAGTATGGTAAATTCTCACTTCTCACAAGTATGGTAAAGTCTCACTAGTAAAGTCAAGTCTCACTAGCATGGTAAAGTCTCACTAGTTTAGTAAAGTCTCAATAGTAAAGTGAAGGCTCACTAGTATGGTAAAGTCTCACTAGTATGGTAAAGTCAAGTCTCACTAGTATGGTAAAGTCAAGTCTCACTAGTATGGTCAACTCTCACTAGTAATGTCAAGTCTCACTAGTAATGTCAAGTCTCACTAGTATGGTAAAGTCTCACTAGTATGGTAAAGTCTCACTAGTATGGTAAAATCAAGTCTCAATAGTATGGTAAAGTCTCACTAGTATGGTAAAGTCAAGACTCACTAGTGTGGTAAAGTGAAGTCTCACTAGTGTGGTCAAGTCTCACTAGTATGGTAAAGTCTCACTAGGAAAGTCAAGTCTCACTATTAAGGTAAAGTCTCACTAGTATGGTATAGACTAACTAGTATGATAAAGTCTCACTAGTATTGTAAAGTTTCATTAGTATGTTAAAGTCAAGTCTCACTAGTATGGTAATGTCAAGTCTCACTAGTATGGTAAAGTCTCATTAGTATAGTAAGGTCTCACTAGTATGGTCAAGTCTCATTAGTACAATAAAGTTTCACTAGTGTGGGAAAGTCTCACTAGTATGGTAAAGACTCACTAGTATAGTAAAGTAAAGTCTCACAAGTATAGTAAAGTCTCACTGGAATGGTAAAGTCAAGTCTCACCAGTATGGTCAATTATCACTAGTATGGTCAAGTCAAGTCTCACAAGAATGGTAAAGTCAAGTCTCACTAGTATGGTAAAGTCTCACTAGTATTTTAAAGTCAAGTCTCAATAGTATGGTAAAGTCAAGTCTCACTAGTATGGTAAAGTCGTCTCACTACTATGGTCAAGTCTCAGTAGTATGGTAAAATCAAGCCTCACCATTATGGTAAAGTCAAATCTCATTAGTACGGTAATGTCAAGTCTCACTAGTATGGTCAAGTCTCACTAGTATGGCCAAGTCTCACTAGTATGATCAAGTCAAGTCTCATTAGTATGGTCAAGTCAAGTCTCACTAGTGTGGTAAAGTCAAGTCTCAACAGTAAGGTAAAGTCAAATCTCAGTAGAATGGGAAAGTAAAGTCTCACGTGTATTGTAAAGTCAAGTATCACTAGTATGGGAAAATCAAGACTCACTAGTATGGTAAGGTTAACTATCACTGATATGGTAAAGTCAAGTCTCATTAGTATGGTCAAGTCAAGTCTCACTAGGATGATAAAGTCAAGTCTCACTAGCATGGTAAAGTCAAGTCTCACTAGTATTGTCAAGCCTCACTAGTATGGTCAAGTCAAGTCTCACTAGTATGGTCAAGTCAATTCTCACTATTATGGTAAAGTCAAGCCTCACTAGTATGGTAAAGTCAAGTCTCACTAGTATAGTAAAGTCAAGTCTCACTAGTATGGTCAAGTGCCACTAGTAAGGTTTAGTCAAGTCTCACTAGCATGGGCAACTCAAGTCTCACTGGGATGGTCAAGTTCCATTAGTATGGTAAAGTCAAGTCTCACTACTATGGTAAATTCACGTCTCACTAGTATGTTCCAGTCTCACTAGTATGGTCAAGTCAAGTCTCACTAGTATGGTCAAGTTAAGTGTTAATAGTATGGTCAAGTCAAGTGTCAATAATATGGTCAAGTAAAGTCTCACTAGTATGGTCAAGTTTTACTAATATGGTCAAGTGTCACTAGCACAGCTAAGTCAAGTCTTACTAGTATGGGCAAGTCAAGTCTTTAGTATGGTCAGGTTTCACTAGTATTGTAAAGTACGTTTCACTATTATGTCTAATCAAGTCTCACTGGCATGGTAAATTCACGTCTCATTATTATGGTCAAGTCTCACTAGTATGGTCAAGTCTCACTAGAATGGTCTAGTCAAGTCTCACTAGTGTGGTAAAGTCTCACTAGTATGGTCAAGTTTTACTAGAATGGTAAATTCAAGTGTCAATAGTATGGTCAAGTCAATTCTCACTAGTATGGTCAATTCTGACTAGTATGGTCAAGGATCACTAGTACTGCTAAGTAAAGTCTTACTAGTATGGACAAGTCAAGTCTCTATTATGGTCAAGTTTCACTAGTATGGTAAAGTCAAGTCTCACTAATATGGTCAAGTCAAGTCTCACTAGTATGTTCAAGTCAAGTCTCACTAATATGGTCAAGTCAAGTCTCACTATTATGGTCAAGTCTAAGTAGTGTGGTCAAGTCAAGGCTAACTAGTATGGTCAAGTCAATTCTCTTCAGCATGGTAGCGTCTCACTAGTATTGAAAAGTCAAGTGTCACTAGTATGGTCAAGACAAGTCTCACTAGTATGGTCAAGTCAAGTCTCACTAGTATGGTCAAGTCTCACTAGTGCGGTCAAGTCAAGTCTCACTAGTATGATCAAGTCTCAATAGTATGGTCAAGTCAAGTCTGGTCAATTCAAGTCTCTATAGTATTGTAAAGTCAAGTCTTACTAGTATGGTCAAGTCTCACTAGAATGTTCAAGTCTCACTAATATGGTCACGCCAAGTCTCATTAGCATGTTGAAGTCAATTCTCACTAATATGGTCAAGTCAATTCTCACTAGTATGGTCAAGTCTCACTAGTACTGTCAAGTTAAGTCTCACTAGTATGGTAAAGACAAGTCTCATTAGTATGGTCAAGTCTCATTAGAATGCTCAAGTCTCACTATTATAGTCAAGCCAATTCTCACTAGAATTGTCACGTCAAGTCTCACTAATATGGTCTAGGCAAGAGTCACTAGTATGGTAAAGTCATGTCTTACTAGTATGGTCAAGTCAAGTATTACAAGTATGGTCAGGTCAAGTCTCACTAGTATGGTCAATTCAAGTCTCACTAGTATAGTAAATTCACGTCTCACTATTATGGTCAAGTCTCACTAGTATGATCAAGTCCAGTTTCACTAATATGGTCAAGTCAAGTCTCACTAGTATGGTCAAGTCTCACTAGTAAGATAAAGTCTCACTACTATGGTAAAGTTTCACTAGTATGGAAAATTATCACTAGTATGGTAAAGTCTCACTAGTATAGTAAAGTCTCACTAGTATGAAAAAGTTTTACTAGTATGGTAAAGTCAAGTCTCATTAGTATGGCAAAGTCTCAATAGCATGTTAAAGTCTCAATAGAACGGTAAAGTCAAGTCTCACTAGTATGGTAAAGTCTCAATAGTGTGGTCAAGTCTCACTAGTATGGTAAAGTCAAGCTCACTAGTATGGTATAGTGAAGTCTCACTAGTATGGTAAAGTCTCACTAGTATGGTAAATTCTCACTTCTCACTAATATGGTACAGTCTCACTAGTAAATGCAAGTATCATTAGTATGGTAAAGTCTCACTAGTAAAGTCAAGTCTCACTAGTATGTTACAATCTCACTATAATGGTAAATTCTCCCTAGTGAAGTCAAATCTCACTAGTGTGGTAAAGTCTCACTAGTAAAGTCAAGTCTCACTAGTATGGTAAAGTCTCAGTTGTAAAGTCAAGTCTCACTAGTATAGTAAAGTCTCACTAGTATGGTAAAGTCAAGTATCACTAGTACGATTAAGTCAAGTCTCACTAGCATGGTCAAGTCTCGCTAGTAATGTCAAGTCTCACTAGTACGGTAAAGTCTTATTAGTATGGTAAAGTCTCACTAGTATGACAAAGTCTCACTAGTATGGTAAAATCAGTTCTCAGTAGTATAGTAAAGTCTCACTAGTGTGGTGAAGTCAAGACTCACTAGTAAGGTAAAGTCAAGTCTCACTAGTATGTTGAGGTCTCATTAGTATGGTAAAGTCTCACTAGTAAAGTCAAGTCTCACTATTATGGTAAAGTCTCACAAGTATGGTAAATTCTCATTAGTATGGTAAAGTGTCACTAGTATGGTAAAGTCAAGTCTTACTAGTATGGGCAAGTCAAGTCTCAATCATATTGTAAAATCAAGTCTCACTAGTATGGTCAAGTCTCACTAGCATAGTAAAGTCAAGCCTTACTAGTATGGTCAAGTTTTACAATTATGGCCAGGTCAAGTCTCACTAGTATGGTAAAGTCAATTCTCACTAGTATGGTCAAGTAAAGTCTATCGAGTGTCGTAATGTCTCACTAGTATGGTGAAGTCAAGTCTCACTAATATGGTAAAGTCAAGTCTTACTTGTATGGTAAAGTCAAGTCTCACTAGTATGGTCAAGTCAAGTCTCACTAGTATGGTCAAGTCTCACTAGTATGGTCAAGTCTCACTAGTATGGTAAATTCACATCTCACTAGTATGGTCAAGTCTAAATAGTATGGTCAAGTCAAGGTTCACTAGTATAGTCAAGTCAATTCTTATTAGCATGGTAAAGTCTCACTAGTATCGTCAAGTCAAGTCTCATTAGCATAGTTAAATCAAGTCGCAGTAGTACTGTAAAGTCAAGTCTCACTAGTTTAATAAAGTCTCATTAGTATGGTTAAGCCAAGTCTCATTTGTATGTTCATGTCAAGTATCACTAGTATAGTCAAGTCTTAATAGTATGGTTAAGTCTACTCTCACTTGTATGGTAAATTCACGTCTCACTAGTATGGTTAAGTCAAATCTCACTAGTATGGTCAAGTCTCTTTAGTATGGTCAAGTCTCACTGGTATGGTAAAGTCTCACTAGTATAGTCAAGTCTCACTAGTATGGTCAAGACAAATCTCACTAGTATGGTCAAGTCAAATCTCAAAAGTGTGGTCAAGTCTCACTAGTATAGTCAAGTCAAGTCTCAATAGTATGGTCAAGTGTATTCTCACTAGTATGACCAAGTCAAGTTTCGCTAGTATGGTCAAGTCAAGCCTCCCTAGTATGGGTAAGTCAACTGTCACTAGTATGCTCAAGTCAAGTGTTAGTAGTATGGTCAATTCAAGTCTCTCTAGTATGGTCAAGTCAAGTCTCACTAGTATTGTCAAGTTTCCCTAGTATGGTCAAGTCAATTCTCACTAGTATGGTCAAGTCAATTCTCACTAGTATAGTAAATTCTCGCTAGTAAGGTAAAGTCAAGTCTGATTAGTATGGTAAAGTCAAGTCTTACTAATAATGGTGAAGTAAAGTCTCAATAGTATGTTCAAGTTAAGTCTCACTAGTATGGTCAAATCTCACTAGTATGGTCAAGTCAAGTGTCAGTAGGATGTTCAAGTCTCACTAGTATGGTCAAGTCAATTCTCACTAGTATGGTCAAGTCAATTCTCACTAGCATGGAAAAGTCAAGTCTCACTAATATGGTCAAGTCTCATTAGTATGGTCAGGTCTAGTCTTACTAATATGTTTAAGTCAAAGTCTCACTAGTATAGTCAAGCCAAACTAGTATGGTCAAGTCAAGTCTCACTAGTAATGTCAAGTCTCACTTGTATCGTCAAGTCAAGTCTGACTAGTATGGTCAAATCAAGTCTCACTAGTATGGTCAATTCTAAATAGTATTGTCATGTCAAGTCTCACTAGTATGGCCAAGTCTCACTAATATGGTAAATTAAAATCTCACTAGTATGGTCAAGTCAAGTCTCACTAGTATCGTCAAGTCAAGTCTCACTAGTATTATCAAGTTTAACTAGTATGGTCAAGTCAAGGCTCACTAGTATGGTCAAGTCTCAGTAGTATGGAAAATTAAAATCTCACCAGTATTGTCAATTATCACAAGTATGGTCAAGTCAAGTCTCACAGGAATGGTAAGGTCACGTCTCAATAGTATGGTACAGTTTCACTAGTATGGTAAAGCCAAGTCTCAATAATATTGTAAAGTCAAGTCTCACTAGTATGGTAAAATCGTCTCACTACTATGGTCAAGTCTCAGTAGTATGGTAAAATCACGTCTCAATATTATGGTAAAGTCAAGTCTCACTAGTATGGTAAAGTCAAGTCTCACTAGTATGGTCTAGTCTCCCTAGTATGGTCAAATCACGTCTCACTAGTGTGGTAAAGTCAAGTCTCAATAGTATGATAAAGTCAAATCTCAGTAGAATGGGAAAGTAAAGTCTCACTAGTATTGTAAAGTCAAGTCTCACTAGTATGGGAAAGTCAAGACTCACTAGTATGGTAACGTAAAGTTTCACTCGTATCGTAAAGTCAAGTCTCACTAGTATGGTCAAGTCAATTCTCACTAGTATGGTCTAGTCTCCCTAGTATGGTCAAATCACGTCTCACTAGTGTGGTAAAGTCAAGTCTCAATAGTATGATAAAGTCAAATCTCAGTAGAATGGGAAAGTAAAGTCTCACTAGTATTGTAAAGTCAAGTCTCACTAGTATGGGAAAGTCAAGACTCACTAGTATGGTAACGTAAAGTTTCACTCGTATCGTAAAGTCAAGTCTCACTAGTATGGTCAAGTCAATTCTCACTAGTATGGTAAAGTCTAACTAGTATGTTAACGTTTTACTAGTATGGTCAAGTGCCACTAGAACGGCTAAGTCAAGTCTCACTAGTATGGGCAAGTCAAGTCTCACTAGTGTGGTAAAGTCTCACCAGTATGGTCAAGTTTTACTAGTATGGTAAAGTCAAGTGCCAATAGTATGGTCAAGTATTTTCTCACTAGTATCGTCAATTCTCACTAGTATGTTCAAGTGTCACTAGTACGGCTAATTCAAGTCTTACTAGTATGGGCAAGTCAAGTCTCTAGTATTGTCAAGTTTCAATAGTATGGTAAAGTCAACTCTCACTAGTATGGTCAAGTAAAGTCTCACTAGTATGGTAAATTCATTTTTCATTATTATGGTTATGTCCCACTAGTATGATCAAGTCAACTCTCACTAGTATGGTCAAGTCAAGTCTCACTAGTAATGGTTATGTCAAGTCTCACTAGTATGGTCAAGTCTCAGTAGTATGGTCAAGTCATGGCACACTAGTATGGTCAAGTCAATTCTCTTTAGTATGGTAAAGTCTCACTAGTATGGACAAGTGAAGTCTCACTAGTATGGTAAAGTCAAGTTTCACTAGTATGGTCAAATCAAGTCTCAATAGTATGGTCAAGTCTCACTAGTACGTTTTAGTCAAGTCACACTAGTATGATCAAGTCTCAATAGTATGGTCAAGTCAAGTCTCAATCATATTGTAAAGTCAAGTCTCACTAGTATGGTCAAGTGTTACTAGTATGGTCACGCCAAGTCTCATTAGTATGGACAAGTCAAGTCTCGCTAGTATGGACAAGTCAAGTCTCACTAGTATGTTAAAGTCAGTCTCACTAGCATAGTAAAGTCAAGCCTTACTATTATGGTCAAGTTTTACTATTATGGTCAATTCAAGTCTCAATAGTATGGTCAAGTCAATTCTCACTAGTATGGTCAAGTAATGTCTATCGACTGTGGTAAAGTCTCACTAGTATGGTGAAGTCGGGTCTCACTAATATGGTAAAGTCAAGTCTTACTAGTATGGTAAAGTCAAGTCTCACTAGTATATTAAAGTCAAGTCTCACTAGTATGGTCAAGTCTCACTAACATGGTCAAGTCAAGGCTCACTAGTATGGTCAAGTCAATTCTCATTAGCATAGTAAAGTCTCACTTGTATGATCAAGTCAAGTCTCATTAGTATGGTAAAGTCAAGACTCACTAGTATTGTAAAGTCAAGTCTCACTAGTATGGACAAATCAATTCTCACTAGTATGGTAAAGTCTCACTAGTATGGTTAAGCCAAGTCTCACTTATATGTTCAAGTCAAGTCTCACTAGTATGGTCAAGTCTTAATAGTATTGTCAATTCTACTCTCACTTGTATGGTAAATTCACTTCTCACTAGTATGGTCAAGTCAAGTCTCACTAGTATGGTCAAGTCTCTTTAGTATGGTCAAGTTTCACTAGTATGATCAAGTCTCACTAGTATGGTCAAGTCTCACTAATAAGGTCAAGTCAAGTCTCACTAGTATGGTCAAGTAAATTCTCAATAGTATGGTCAAGTCTCACTAGTATGGTCAAGTCAAGTCTGAATAGTATGGTCAAGTCAATTCTCATTAGTTTGACCAAGCCAAGTTTTACTTGTATGGTCAAGTCTCACTAGTATGGTCAAGTCAACAATCACTAGTATGCTCAAGTCAAGTGTTAGTAGTATGGTCAATTCAAGTCTCACTAGTATGCTTAAGTCAAGTCTCACTAGTATGTCAAATCTCACTAGTATGGTCAAGTCAATGCTCACTAGTATGATCAAGTCAATTTTCACTAATGATGGTAAAGTCAAGTCTCACTATTATTTTCAAGTCAAGTCTCACTAGTATGGTCAAGTCTCACTAGTATGGTCAAGTCAAGTCTATGTAGAATGTTCAAGTCTCACTAGTATGGTCAAGTCAATTCTCAATAGTAAGGTCAAGTCAATTCTCACTAGTATGGTCAAGTCAAGTGTCACTATTATGGTCAAGTCAAGTCTCACTAGTATGGTCAAGTCAAGTCTCACTTGTATGGTCAAGTCTAACTAGTATTGACAAGTCTCACTAGTATGGCCAAGTCTCACTAGTATGGTAA
This sequence comes from Oreohelix idahoensis, assembly GCA_024509875.1. Lineage (NCBI taxonomy): Eukaryota > Metazoa > Mollusca > Gastropoda > Stylommatophora > Oreohelicidae > Oreohelix > Oreohelix idahoensis. The sequence continues at coordinate 391,399 of JAMPIV010019533.1, read as the reverse complement.
ATTAAAGTTTCACTAGTATGGTCCAGTCAAGTCTCACTATTATGGTCAAGTCAAGTCTCTCTATTATTGTCAAGTCAAGTCTCACTAGTATGGTCAAGTCTCACTAGTATGGTAAATTAAAATATCACTAGTATGGTCAAGTATCACTAGTATGGTAAACTAAAATCTCACTAGTATGGTCAAGTCAAGTCTCACTATTATGGTCAAGTCAAGTCTCACTAGTGCGTCAAGTCAAGGTTCTCTAGTATGGTCAAGTCAAGTCTCACTATTATGGTCAATTCAAGTCTCACTAGTATAGTCAAGTCAAGTCTCACTATTAAGTGAGGTTCTTTTGATTCGTCAAGTGGGCGGCAAGTCTCGACTAGTGCATGGTACAAATCAAGAGTATCTCACTAGTATGGTCAAGTCTCAAATCAATGTCAGGTTAGACATAAAAAAAAATAATAACCTGAGATTTCGCCTCGAGTATTAGCGGGCGTAAAAGTCTCACTAGTATGGTCAAGTCTCACTAGTATGGTCAATTCAAGTCTCACTAGTATGGTCAAGTCAAGTCTCACTATTATGGTCAATTCAAGTCTCACTAGTATGGTCAAGTCAAGTCTCACTATTATGGTCAATTCAAGTCTCACTAGTATGGTCAATTCAAGTCTCACTATTATGGTCAATTAAAGTCTCACTAGTATGGTCAAGTCAAGTCTCACTAGTATGGTCAAGTCAAGTCTCACTATTATGGTCAATTCAAGTCTCACTAGTATGGTCAAGTCAAGTCTCACTAGTATGGTCAATTCAAGTCTCACTAGTATGGTCAAGTCAAGTCTCACTAGTATGGTCAATTCAAGTCTCACAAGTATGGTCAAGTCAAGTCTCACTATTATGGTCAATTCAAGTCTCACTAGTATGGTCAAGTTAAGTCTCACTATTATGATCAATTCAAGTCTCACTAGTATGGTCAATTCAAGTCTCACTAGTATGGTCAATTCAAGTCTCACTAGTATGGTCAACACTTCACTGCCTTACGACAGTGTCTGCTATAGGACTATATTTAGTAACATACCCACATATACTCAGGCTCCCAGATTTCTATGCACTTTTTATTATAGAGACAGACGCCTCTGTGAAGGGATTAGATGCCCCCGTATCTCGATATGAAAACAAACAAAAGGGTTGTCCTTTGCTAGTTGAACACAGAGATACTGAGAAGAGCATCAACAGTAGTTGATAAATAAATAAAAAAAATTTATATATATATATATAAGAATTGTCTTTATGACTGAAGGCGAAATTTGGAGCAGTGGGACAGCGCTGAATCACACTACCTTAATTGGGAAATAAAATATAAAAAATTTCGTTTAAGAAAAGTGAAGAACTGCCTACGTTTCCCATTAAAAACATATTGTCAAAAGACGAAGAGGAAAGACTGACAATCAATGCAATTACGACCAAATATAGAACAGGACAATTATCGGGGCATAATTTCTGCTAATCGAATCATTAAGGGAACTAATATCTAAGACTACAAAAGGCAATAATTACACTAATACACATTTAAAAAGTAAATATAAAACAGAATCGTATGTTTGAAAAATACATTTTAACAAAATAAAAATTAATGAATGTAATATATTAAAAAAAACAAGAATTTGTGTAAAACTAACTGATAAAAATTTGTTTCTAGTAAAGCGAATTAAGACAAATTAGTTGATGTATACAAAAATATTAATAAACAGGTATCACTTCTCTCTGGTATTTCTTGACCGCTGAAGTCTCTCTTTAACACATATCCTCATCGTCCCTCCTCTTCCCCTACACACACAACGTTAGAGGTGAGGGACTCCATCATCCAATATTTTTATCTTAAGTACATGTGAGAGAGTGTGTGCAAGTTAAAAAATTTTCATCCTCCAGTTGCAGTTTATTTTCTTTAACACTGATGTTTATATATAAGTTCTCTATAACAGGCCACACAGGCCATCACTTTCTGTTACAAGTTATTAAGTGGCGTAGGAAGACAATGTTAATATCTTTCGCTGATGAGGGCAATCAGCTTATGGTCGGGCTTACGTATGGCCGACAGGTGTGTAATGTGGTATATATGCATACGCGAATGTTAAGGGTTCGGGCATACCTGCACCAACTGGAACCACACACTACAGTAAACATAAGAGTCAGGAATTATTGAAACTAGCTGTAACGTTTTCACAGTTTATTAACACCGCAACATTGACGTTGGGACAGTACACTTCACAGGTTACAGCTCACGGCAAATCATGACACATCAGGTAAGCAAAAATATTCATAGGTAATTGAATGCATAATGCAAAGGTATATAATCATCGATGACAGTTCATTACAGATCATCAGACATCAGTAAGAAAATTCATACGACTCAGTTACTGGTACAAAAATTCCAAGCACAAAGGCTGCGGAGCACAGCAGCTCATAATCATAAACATCATGGCAAAATATCCATTCAAGAAAGGGACTGTATACCTCACAGTTTACAATAATATAGCCTGGGTCAACATACTCCAAGGCCTGTATAACACATCTCCAGGGAGAAAGAACATTCCCTTAAATAATCTATCGAACTTCAAAAATCCATCTTCGGAAATATGAATGTATATAATGGCCTGCAATCCATGGCCCGAAAATATCTTCAATCTCTACTAAATTCCCCTTTCACACCAAAGAAATATGCTGGAACACACTAGCAAAATGGATCACGTCCATTTTCAAGCTCTGCCAGAAAACGTACTGTCACGAAATAACAGCTGCTCAAAACAGCTCAGTAAAATTCATTCAAGCGCAAACTCGCAGCTTGAGATGTGAGCTGAATTCATCCGCCTTTCCCCCCAAAACTAATTCATAGAACGTTCGACCAGTTTCTTTATCCTATCTTTAAACAAAGTAACAACTAGTCAGGTAACAGTTTAAACATTACCCCCCCCCCCCCCCCCCCCCCTCAACTAAGAAATTCTCTCATCACGCAGAGCGTGTTTACAAGCGTGTACAAAAAACCGACCCGTATATTCCAGTCTTTAACACTTAACTCCCCTTAATTAAAATATGACTTAACAATTCCCCTTTGTCATGTCCGCAGAGAGAAGCCTGCCTTTAAATTATTATTATTTTATTTTCTATGTATCGATTACACAGCCCTACCAAAAAAAAATTTTTTTTTGGTGCCAAACATTTTACTCTTGATTGTACATAAATGAGGCCTGCTCAATCCAAATATCACATTTACTTGTCTGTAGCAGCTCTAGTTTATGAGATACAGACATTTTTGTATTTCATTAATACAGGGTGACCCCCCCAAAAAAAACGGGCCCGTGCGCGCACTTGTTGTGCCCGTTTTTTTTTTGGGGGTCACCCTGTATTATTACAATATTTTCTATATAAGGCTATGTAAAAAATCTTCCCAGAATTGCTCTTTTTAGATTTTAAGCCACTGGATGCATGTTAGTATGCTACTTATTTTATTACACTTCTAACAGAGAATGGCATCATCTTCAAGAAGAGCATGTTTTCTTTCACCGCATTTGTTTTGTTATATTTGTGGAGAGTACACTTTCAAAGAAAAACATAAGAAGCATATTACTGTTTTTGTGAAAAAGGCATACTTTGCTTACTTTAAAGTAAAACAAGTCTTGGGCTCCTCATATTGTTTGCAAAACATGTGTTGAACACCTGCGACAGTGGACTTGTGGGAAAAGAAAATGTTTAAATTTGGAATTCCAATGGTTTGGAGACAGCCCAAGAACCACTATGATGACTGTTATTTCTGTGTTGTGAATATTAAGGGAATTAATGGAAAAAATCACAAAAAGTGGAAATATCCAGATTTAGATTCTGCTAGGCGAACTGTTCCACACGGAGATGACATACCAATTCCAACTTTCAGTCAGATTTCGGATTCCCTGCTAGAAGATGAGACAGCAGTGGCATGTGGAACGAGAAGTGACAGTGATAGTGATTTCGAAGATGATTTTTCAGATGCTCAACGCTTCGACCAGCTTGAACTAAATGATCTAATCCGAGATCTATATCTCCCCAAGGAATCTTCAGAACTTTTGGCTTCAAGATTGAAAGAAAAAGAAATTACTGACTGCTGAAACAAAGGTTACATTTTATCGCAGCAGAGAGCAAGGTTTTATTCCATTCTTTTGTAAAGAAAACAACCTTGTGTTTTGTACTAATGTAGGAGGTCTTGTTAACAAAATGAGTGTAAGTTATACACCAGATGAGTAGCGACTTTTTATTGACAGCTCTAAAAGAAGTTTGAAGGGTGTTCTCTTACACAATGGTAACAAATATGGCTCAATTCCAATTGCTCATTCTACTACAATGAAGGAGGAGTATGCTACAATAAGCACAGTTCTGGAAAAATTGAAGTATTTAGAACATTTTTTTTTTTTTTTCGTACGCCCGCTAATACTCGAGGCGAAATCTCAGGTTATTGTTAATGTCTAACCTGACATTGATTTTACGTGAGTATCCCTTTTCTTGTGCAGAGACAGGTGTCCCTCGCCATTCAGGCAGATACTCGCCGATTTCGGAGGTACCCATTAGAGCTGGGTCGGCTCAGGAGCCGCCAATCCCTGGTCGACGACACTCCTTCAAATGTCTTCGCCAGGTCTCGAGTTAATCCAGTCCAATTCCCGGTCGACGAAAAATCCTCAAATGCCGTCGCCCGGGTTTGATCCTCAATCACCCGGTCGCCAGAGCGGTGTTGTAACCACTACGCTAGCGCGGCTCCCTATTTAGAACATAACTGGATGGTTTGTGTAGATCTTAAAATGATGAACTTGTTGCTTGGCCAGCAAATGGGATTCACCAAATATCCATGCTTTATATGTTTGTGGGATAGCAGGGCAAAAGATATGCACTGGACAAAGAAACAGTGGCCGTTGAGGAATGAATTTAAAGTTGGAGTAAAAAATATTGTCAATAAGCCTCTCATTGATCGAAAAAGAGTTCTACTGCCACCAATACATATAAAGCTTGGCTTGATGAAGCAATTTGTTAAGGCACTGAACAAAGATGGTACCTGTTTTAATTACTTATGCAGAAAGTTTCCAGAATTGAGCATAGACAAACTTAAAGCTGGAATTTTTGATGGACCTCAAATTAGAAAGTTAATAAACGATCCAAATTTTATTGATTCCATGAACAAAACAGAGTCCACAGCCTGGTCATCATTTGTTTTAGTTGTGCAAAACTTTCTGGGTAACTTTAAAGCAGACAATTATTCTGAATTAGTTGGAAATATGCTGTCGAGTTTTTGTGAACTTGGATGCAACATGAGCATAAAATTGCACTACCTCCATAACCATTTACGTTTATTTCTGGAGAATCTTGGCGACTTTAGTGAGGAGCAAGGTGAAAGATTTCACAAAGATATAAAAACAATGGAAGAGAGATACCAGGGACTTTGGGATGCCCACATGATGGCAGATTACTGTTGGACCCTTAAGCGTGACTGTCCGGGCATATCACATTCCAGGAAGTCCTCGAAAAGATCCTTTTTGCGTGTTGACTAAACAAGTGCTAGTGATAAAGTTTTATTACATTTTTGGTAATATATGCACAGTAATTACAAATAATATGAATGCAGACTAAAGTCAAAATGCCACTGATAGCACCTAACTCTAGGATTGTACATAACAATTGCCCTGCTAATAAGGTCATTCTTAGTTATCTCAAACACTAGAGCTGATAGAAAAAATCTGATTACATTTTTGGAATCAGCAACCCAAAATTACCCAAGAACAGCTATAAAATTTAAGGCACCAAAATGTGTGTATACCAGTGTTATCATTATTGTTATTGTCAATGTTATGTTTACATTTTAATACATATGTACATGTGTAGTCTATTTATTTTGTATTTATTATTATTATTATTATTATTATTATTTTGATTAAGACAGATGATGCAAAAGTAAGAGTTTTTATAGGACAATTTTGCTCAAGTCAGCAGCAGACCGTGTGGTCTTCGGTCGGAAAAAAAACTTAAATGCTGACCCTGGTCTTTTAGCGCCAGTTTCTAAATCTATTGAGCGCAGTGACACGTTGAAGATTTATGACCAACGGTATCCGACACCGTTTAATTATGGTGACCCGGACAGTCACGAATGTCTGCATTGAAAGTCGTCAATAGCGGTTGTTGAAAAAGCGGCAAGTGTGTATGTGACTGTGTGTTTGAGATCAATTGCATTTTATTTTTCATTGTGAATATTTTACAAACCGGGCCAATTCTTTTCTTTAACAGTTGTAGCAAAATCTGCGAGAATAAACGCTCAATTCAGTAAGATTTAGGCATAAAACGATAATAAATACATTAGCCCGCATGTGTCTGACGGTTGGCATCTTCGACGCCATCAGCGCTGCTTTTTGC